>JAPYZK010003580.1:0-11683 GCA_030522785.1 Platygaster equestris
GTTTTCGGCACGTAAAAATCAATGTTGATGAAACTGACGTATTGTCATTTATTTTTTGTTATCAAGCTGTGTCCATAATGTGTACAATCCCGAGTCGAACGTATTTCGACGGACGTAGTTTCAACATCTCATTTTTAAGCGAAATTAAAACGGTTTTGAACGAACCCGATTCAGAATCGCATTCCTAGTCGGATGTAAAACGTATTTAAACGTTTGTGAAACAATCAGTATCGATAACTAAAGCAACATCATGGATGGGTGACCGTTTCGTTACTCTCCATGCTGCCTTATAATTTTTTGAATTTTGGAAATTATGAAGATATTCCGAATTTTCGTAATTTCTAAAATTGGCAGAAGTCACAAAATGTTTGACGATTTTTTGAACTCAATAAAATTTCCAAGATAATTTTTTGCATCATTCAACATTTCGAAAATAAAAAAATTCGCCGATACCTGGAAATTTGAAGGTTATCAGAATTTTTGGAATTTTCAAAATTTTCGTCTGCATTTCTAAATTTTTCAAATTTACCAAAATACCCGCAAATTTGTCTGGATTTTTGTAGTTTTTTTATTCTTAAAAATTTTAGAAGGCTCAAAATTTTTATTAACTCTTGAAATTGCCAAAATTGTAAGGATTTTCGGAATTTACACAGTAATTAAAATATCTGGAATTCTTAGGTTCTGCAGTCATGAAAACTCTCAGAATTTGAGAATTTCTAGAATGTTCTAAATTTAATAAAAAATAAAATTCGAAAGTTACCAGAATTATCGAAATATCTCGAATTTTCAAAACGTCTGCATTTCCAAATATTTAAAATTCATTAACATATTTACACATTTTTCTGGATCTTCGAATTTTTTTTGATTTTTCAAAATTTTATAATGTATGCTCAACATTTTCATAACTCATGGGATTGCCAAAATTCTAAAAATGTTTAGAATGTACATAGTCATCGAAGTTCCTGAAATTCTTATAGATTCCCCAGAAATCGATACTCTCTAAATTTCCTAAAATCTGAGAATTTTTGGAATTATCTAATTTCAATAAAATATTTGAGATTTTAGAAATTTCTGAAATTCAAAAATATAGCTGATTTTTGAAATTTTGTAATCCCTTTTTCGATCGATATTGAAATTTAAATTCCAATATCGATCGAAAAAGAGAGAAAGCAAAATGACCACTCAAAACTATAACAGTTTACAGACAAAATTTCTAGTGCAGTCTTGAAAACCGCGAAAAATGGTTTCTTAAAGTCATTGATTGTGTATAAAGAAATGATTATTCATTGAAAGGTATTTTTCCGAAGTTTTGTGTCGGATCATTCATTTTTGCAGCGTCAGAAGACAAAGAAAGTTCGAAAGTGAGAAATCGAGCATGGCCATGCTCTAAATAACGAGAAAACGTGAAAGATATAAAAGCAACGAGCGCTGCTCTTCAAGAGGTTCATTTACGAAAAATCTTGTCATGCGGCAGTTCGTCAGTTTCACGTAAATCAACTCAACAATCAAAAAAAATTCCATGCGATTGATGTTTATTTCGCAGATATCGAAAACGAAACTCTTATCAGTTATGGTTTCATTCTCTTTATTTATTGCCCTTGTTCTGAGTCAGGAATATGAAAGTGACGAATCCGAAAGTGCGGAAGAAGGTAAGAAAAACTCGTGATTGAATATTTTGATAAAATGAAAGATTTTTATGATGTTGAATGAAATATGATTATTTTGTTGAATATTTTTTTGTTATTTTTGTTACAGAAGTACCGAGGGTATCGATTAAAGTATTTCGTGGCCCAAACCAGGAAAAAGACGGTGATGTTTTTGCTCATTGGGGATATTGGATAAAACAACCGAGTCATTAAAATTTTGTTTTTGAACCTTTTGAACATTTTTGAGTTTGATGTATCGCATTTTTTTTGGTGAACATTCTACGTGTTCTTTTGTGCATTTTTTATTGTGATGATGTGCAAACTAAACGAAAATTGTGTGTGTTGATTGAATATAAATTTAATTAATAAAAAGTTACAAATTGTGGGATTTTTGCAGTATCATATTTTCATGGAGTAAGAGATACGTTTTATTTTGACGAAAATCATTGAATTGTTCGATTATTAAGTATTCTGTGTAATTTTTTTCGATTTGCCAAAAAATTTGATCATTACTGTTTTTCATGTAAAAATTCACGATTTAGAAGAAAATTCAGTGAATTTTGGAAAAACGCTATTTTCGAGAGTTTGTAATTCATTTTGAGAATTATAATATCCAAGAATTTTCAACTCTTCGTATAATTTCATTGTTATTATCAAGATTTTTCAGAGAATTCCGAAGAATTTCCTTTGTAACTGATCATAACTTACAGAAATTTGTATGAAATAATAATCGAATATAAGTTATAATTTAACGAATTTTACACCATTTTTTGGAATCGCAGAAGAGTGGTCCAAATCCAGAATTCCGAAGGTTGTAAAAATTTTTCACGACTTTCCAGAAACTTATGGAACTCAAAGAAAATCACGAAAATGTTGAAATATACATACATACAATAAATTTTCGAAGTTTAATTATTCCAGTCCATTTTCGAAAATTTAAGAGAATTATTCAATATTCTTTGATAAACTTATAAATAAATTTTATGGCATTCAGAAATTTCACGCGATGCTCGTAGTTTTTCAGCTCTGAAATTATTATAGGTTTTTCAAAAAATCTCAAGAAAACAGAAAAATTCCTTAAAAGATCCAAAAACTTGAATTTTCGTGAAAGATTTCAAATTATGTAAGAAAATTTTCAAAATCCTTGAAAAGATTCCTAACTTTCTGAAAGAACGTATAAAAATATAAGAAATTCTACAATAATTCGTTCAATGTTCGCAATAATTCTTAGACATTTTCGAACATTATTTATCAAAAAAATAGGACATTTTTGAAGAGTTATATAATCGCGAAAAATCATAAAATAGATAGAGAAAGTTTCTGTTATTTCGAAACGTTTGTTCGAAATTTGAGAAAATACTCTAAATTCATCAAAATTACTTTTTAATCTGCTTAACCCAAGAATTCGAAATTAAAAATTTCGTACTTTTTTATTTCGAACATTAATTTTATCATCAAATTGGCAAATATTAGATTACTATCTATAAATTTTGATCAATTAATTTCACAACAAGTATGTATTGATTCAATAATTAATAAATTATTGATAATATGACTTTAATATTAATATTAATTATAGAAAATATCATACTAATATAATATTATTATATATTAAATAATGTATTATATTAAAAATGTATTATATTAGTTTAATAATTTCATTGATAATTTAATAATCATCAACTTATTTATTACTTTGATATCAACATTTATAAATTTCAATCATCGACAATTTTCAACACGAATTTCAAAATTTTGAACAATTTCGATATCCAAATTGGCCTTTCGATGTTCGTATTGTAAAAAATTTATAAATTTGGTATTCGAACTATCGTACTTAGACATTAAAGTTAAGAATTGAAAAATGAACTTAAAAGCTCAAAAAATTTCCCGAATGTTTACAAAATACATACGGAACATTTCGAAAATTCCGTCAAATTCTCAAAAATGTCTACTAGTTTCAAAAAAAATTGTTTTTGTATCAAACATTTTGTTGATTCGTCCAGGGCCGTATCATGCATTTTTCGGGCCCGTATCAAAAAAATCTTTTTCAATTGTACGCAAATTGCAAAACTGAATGAATTTATGATATTTTGATAGAAATAAGGACAAAGTGAATTTTGAAGTTTCTGAAACAATTTTGTAATCACTTGAAAATAAATATTTCTATTTATTACTTACAATATTTAAATAAATATTCATATTTTCATTTATGTTCATTAATATTAATATATCATATTTATTTTTAATATTAATATTTATTTAAATATAAATATTTATTTATCACTTGAAAATGAATATTGATTTTTATTTATATCAATATTTATTTATTGATACTTACCTCTCAACAGGAACAATTTTTTTGCTCAAACAGTCTTACAAGTAATTCAATAAGCACCCTTCAAAATGCAGGTAAAAAATGTCTCAAAACCCAAAAAACTTGGTTTATTACAATCTTTATTTTTCTCAAAGTACAAAACCGATATTACGAAACAATCCACGCTTTTCTCCTCATTAAATAATTCACATAAGGCAACTCGTTGCTACAATTACATAGTTTTGTCGAATATATTACTCTCCATTATTCGCCGCATCATTTAAAATATCTCTAAAACACATGCTCCATCAGAATTTCAAGTACGCGATTATTCTGACTTCCATTTCTTTCAGATGAAACGACTCTAATTCTATTCCGACTAGACTTTAACAAGCATCAAAGACTGTCGCGATAATCATTTGTTTTTCACTAATCACTGTATTTACATGGGCGACATACCAAAAATACACTATAGTACGATAGAAAAATATAAATAAATTAAAGCTACCGGAGGAAAAAATATTACGTTGCCTCGAAAACTACAGCAGTCTTGGTTGAAGAAATCACTTTAGTGATTTTTGTCATTTTGGAAGGCGCGTTACGAAATTTGTTTACACTTTCAATTATTTGGCCATTTTATGGTAAAAACGTCTTTTTTTTTTTATGTATCGTCATTATAATATACAGTCGCAATATTTACAGGGAAATGTCGTTGCATTTTTTTTGGCGCAGGGATTATTTATACGAATTGTATTATTTATTATATTAGTTATTTTTTCAATCGATTTACATGCGTTTTCTCAGTTTTTGGTGGCGATGAAATTTGGATTTTGGTATTTTGTAAGTTTATGTCCGACCTCGAAATTCCGTACATTTTTTTGGTGGAATATGTACGAAAATTGAAAACTGACCATATCAAATTTCATTTTATAGATTATAATGATGAAATTTTTGAATGTCGATGGCTTTTTTTTTCAATTGGATTATCGAAAATAGAAAAGAATGCAGAAATATTTCATTATGTGATGAAATATCTCGATTTTCAATTGAATATTTCGAAAAATGTACATATGTACAAATTCAAATTTTGCCAGCGATCAGTTAATTTTTTGTGTTTAATTTTCACTATCAAAATTGTACAATAATTATTAGACGAACTTTCGGAAAATAGCATTTGTTAATAATCAATTTTCACGTGGAAAATTGTTTGAACAAATAAAAAAGAATATGACGATGAATGGGGCGTTTTTCTGGATTATCATGAATAATTAATAATTGAAGAAATATTATAATTTTTAATTTCACATGAGTACAACTTTTCTGACACATTCAAAAGTCAAAATTTCGAAATCCAAATAATCGAAACTGAACATTTAAACTTTCTGTCTAAAAAATGTTACAATTTTTTAATTTTTCAGGGCGATTAACTGAAATTCCGAAAAATTCGAATTTAATTCGTTTTTAAATAACACTTTTTCAAGTATCGTAGAAAATTAAAAAAAATTCAGGAACTTTACAAATTTAATAAAAATTTGGTAATTTTTAAAAATTACTCCACATTTGGTAGTGAGCATTTTACATTTTTTTTTTTTTTTAATTTGAATTGAATGATACATTATTTTCTGTCTACAAAATGCCGAAATGTTGAACTTTTTAGAACTTTTAACTGAAATCTCTAAAAATTCGAATTTAATTTGAAGACTTTTTGTAATGACACTCGAATTCAAAAACTTTCGTAAAAGTGAAGTATTTTTCCATTTTAAAATCCAAAATTCAAAACTTCGCCATCGTTAAATACACATCAAAACTAAAAAATTATAAATACCAAATTCACAAAATTTTCAAGTCAAACAATGACTGAAAAAAATGAATTCTGAAGTTCCTTCTTCAAAAATCGACTTTCAACACCTCGAAATTCACAAAATTCCCCAAACTTTCAAAACAACAACTCCAAAATTCCCAAATCGACAAAACTAGGACTCAAAATCCCAAATCAATCCATAAAATTCTCCAAAATTTAAAAACATCCAAATAACTCCGACATACATCCAATTTCCAAAAATTCCGATCATATTAATATAGATAAATTCACCACCCCGAAATAAATCACTTTCCAAAGTACAAAAAAACCGCATCGATTCCACCTCAATCATTTTCCAAATCCCCATAATCCCCCCGAAAACCCCCCCCCCCCCCCCCCCCCCCACCCCCTTCAGTTAAAGAGCAGTCTCCAAAGTCGGCGCGCTCGGACTCCTCGCAACTTTCTGGGTAATCGCATGTTGCGGAGATTCCGACCTCGCTCTGAAACGCTTACTCAAAAAACCATTCTGACTGTGAGTACTATGACTCACGGGAGTCGCCAAAAATTGCGCCCTCGCGAGCTGGTTGTTTTTCCTGCGATGTTCGCAGGCCGCAATGGCGCTCTTCGCCGCGTCCTCATTTTCCGCGTCCTTCGACTTTTCCGCGCTTTTCCTGTTCGATCTCGCGATCGGCGACGGATTTTCCGGGGAAGGTTTCATGGCTTTTTCCTCCGCCGCGGTGTCCTCGATTATGGTGGACGAGAGGACGTCGGTTCGCGGGGTCTGGAAGCGCCAGGCCGAGCGCGGACTCAGGACCTTGGCTAGGGGGTTTGTTTGGGGGGGCGGGGGTGCGTGTTGTTGCAGATTTTGGCAATGTTGTCGGGACATTTTCAGTTGTTCCGCGGCGGAAAGTTTTGTGGGGCCGGATTTGACGCTTTGCTGGAGGAGCAGGCGTTTGAAGTTCATTCTGGAGGTCGTGGATGGCGAGGGGATGGTTGGGGGGAGCTGTAGAAGTTGAGTTGGTTACTACCGAGTTCCGCGGAAAACCCCCAAAAAACCATAAAAATTTCTGGGTTCTATAGTGCCTAACCTAAGCTGAAGTAGTCGTTCTTTGTTACTAACATAAATTTTTATGGTTTTTTGGGGGGTTTTCCGCGGAACTCGGATCCCACCATTGAGTTTTTTGAGATGGGGTTTTAGTTTGTTTTTTATGGGGTTGGAAATTTGATTGTGGGGGTTTTTGGGGGGTTCTGGAGTTATTGGCGGTTCGTGGGGAAATTTATTGTAAATTGGAGGAGATTTTATATATTTTGGGGGCCGGGGGGGGGGGGGGGGGGGGGGGATTTTTGATCGAAGAATGAAGTTTTTTTTTAAATTATGACGTACGTACGTAAATTTGAATTCAAAATTGTTCAAAAGTTCTCGAAGATCATCGAAAATTTTAGAAACTTATGACATTTGAATAATTTTTTCGATTTCAGAATTTTTTGAAGTTTCTCGGAATTTCCCAAATTTTCAAGTTCCTCGGAATTCTCAAAATATTCAAGTTTCTCAAAATGTTCGTAATTCTCAGAATTTCCAAATTTTTCGAAATAAATCTAACTTCAAAAAAGGTCCAAATATTCCATAATATTAAAAATCTCCGCAATTTTTAAAAGTACCAACAGCATTCAAATATCTCCAAAATGATCAAAATCTCGAAAAACTCTTCGCGATATTCATATAAACCCTCAAGAGTCCAAAAATAAGTGCCCGATCTCCGCAAAAACCCCCCATACAATAAAAAATCCCTTTTCCAAAAACTTGTTTAAAAACATGAAAATCCAAAAACCTCGACAACAAAAATCACAACACCAACCTCCGGCACCTTATGCGACTCAGGACTCCAGCTGTGCCTGGTTCCAACTTGCTGGATCTTCACCAACGAATTGAGGGACCCCGAAGGCGACAGATTTTCCGCGTCGTCCTTGATGTTCAGCCTCCTTTTGGACTTGTGTATCGCGGCGAAAAGTTCCTCGTTGGTCATCGTGCTTTTCGTGGGGGATAAAACGAGATTCGTGGGTGTGCTGCGACCGGAATTCGGCAACGACGCGCATTTCGAGCCGGAATTCGCGAGTCTCTCCGCCACGCCCGGATTCGATTTCCCCGTTGGCGTCGACGTCAGGAAACCGTTTTCCGAGCTGATCGGGGAAAACGGAGCTTGTTGCAAATTTTCCGGCCCGGGAGATTTTCCGCCTGTTTCATGGAGGGGGGAGGACGCGAAAAATCGGTAGCCGAGAGCCGACGGGCCCAAAGGCGTAGCGAATCTGGAATTCGTTGGGTTTTTTGAGTTTCGATAATGAAAAAAGTGAAGGTACTTCAATTTTGGAAATTTTTTTATGTGTTGGATTTTCGAAATTTCGAAATATTGACTACGAAAAAATCGAGATTTCAGTGCACTTGAGTGATTTGAAACAAAAGTATATTGTGTTGAAAGGACTTGAATCAAGAGTTTACTGTATTTAAAGAACTTAAATCGAGATTACTCCGTATGCGAAGATTTTATATGAAGACTTTAATGTATTAAGAGGACTCATATCTGGAGTTCACTGTATTTGAAGAGATTTATAAGAAGTTGACTGTATTTGAATGACTTGAATTGAGGCATTACTGTATTAAAAAGACTTGAATCAGCAGTTGACTGTGTTTTAGGAACTTATATCGAAAGTTCCCTGTATTTAGTCAACAGTTTACTGAACGTAAGGGGGTTGAATCGGAGGTTTACTGTATTTTAATGACCTTGAAATAATACTGGACAGTCTTCATTGAGAGTCTACAGTAAATTTAGTCATTAAACGAAGAGTTCACTGTATTTTGCAGACCTATATGCTCTAATGTATTTGAATGATTGATAATATTGTGAAATGACTGAAGGTTTCAATATAAAGTACAGGACTTCGATTCAGATTTCACTGTATTTTAGAGACTCATAACTAGATTTTACTGCATTCAAAGGTCTTACGTCACAAAAGGTTCGAATTCAGAGGTTCCTTTAATTTCTCAAGAATTTCCAGATCATGGAGGAGAATCATTCTTGGGGAATTTCCGCAGTTTCAAAAAAATACCTCGATTTTGGAATGGTTAATATTTTGTTACGAGTGATGAGAAATATTATTAGTTCGAAGAATTTCCGAAATCTTGCAATTTTCCGACACTCTTGAAAATTCGACAAAATTATGAAAAATCGATAAAAACATCGAATAAATCTCTGCAGTTGACTCAATTCGACTTTGCCACATTTTTCCATGTACAAAATTTACGAAAATTACAAATATTAGGACTCCCCTTCTCGAAATACTTCGAAATCTTGCAAAATACCCTCTATTTTCATCACCCCTTCAAAAACCTTCAACCTCTTCAAAACCCTCAGACAAAAATTTGCTAATTCCAAAAAGTTATTGCTCAAATCATCCCTTTACCTGTTTTTTACATCCAAAGAAAGATGTCGATGCTGCGGCATGTTCTGCACCCTTTTCGCGTCTCCCTGTCCCTCCGACCCCAAAAATCCGTGCCGAAAATGTTCCCCCGCCGGTTTTTGGCCATGCCGAGCCAACATGTGCACGGCGCTCAACGGCCCCCGCCCCAACCCCCGAGTAATGTCGGGGGTTGCGCTCCGCGGACCCCCCTCGGCCTCCTTCTGCGACCTCTTCGTCGGCAGGGTGAAAAATTGATGACTAGCGTTCGCGTCCCGAGCATTTTGGAAAAATCGTTGCTCTTTTTCTATCCTAGGGTAGAAATCCCGACCGTCGTCGTGGTTTTGGATTTTTTCGTACTCCGGGTTTCGGGCGTCGAAATAGTAATGGTTGGGGTACCGCTGGTGAGACTGGTGGTTGTAATGGGCGAAATTCACCGCCGGTATCTGGTTCCGGGCCGAGAGATTTTGCCTTTCGAAATTTTCGAAAAGTTGCAGGTCGGGTTTGGTTGGGTCTTGGGGTTTCGGCGGCAGTATGAATGTTGGGGGTGGTTGCAGAATTGCTTGGGCTGGGATCGAGTCACCGGGAATCGCGAGCAACGCGTTGTCTGGAACGGGAAATTTGTTTTTTTTGAATTCAAGTTTTTTTGGGGAGGGGGAGGGGGCATAGGCGCCGGCTTTGGTGAAATTTGAGTGGGTTTATGGACGTCTGATTTTTTTGCATTTTATTCAACTGCAGATCGAAATTTTGATGTTCAGAAGTTTTTGGACTCCATTTCGACAAATAATTTTTCGGGAGGTTCTAACGTGCATTGTGAAATTTTCGAATGTGAATTTATATCTCTTTTTATTCTTTAGTTCTTTGTTAAATCGAATAATGCAGTTATGTTTGGAAATTTTACATTTGGAAGGTATTCAAGTGTGAATTTATCGTTTTGGAGTTGTCAGTTTACGAAGTTGAATGAAAAACGATATTAGGAAATTATTATGAATATAAGGGAAAGGGGGGAGGGGGGAAAAAAAAGTATATTTTTCTTCGTAGTAGGCGCCTATGTTAGAGGGTTTTTGATAGATTTCGGAATTAAGTTTTCGAAGTAGATTTTTATTTTGAATTTCGAAAAAATGGAGGTTCGAAAAACTGCGTACGTTGTATGAAAAGTTTGAGTAGGAGTATTTTGTTTCGGATAATTTTTCGAAATTTCGATTTCAAGAAAACAAATTCGAAATTGGTGTTTATTGAATCAAATTGTGTACTACATACTTCGAAATCCCAAGTTTCCGCGAACTACTAAACACTTTTCTTCAACTTAACGTCTGCATTGCAATAACCAAATGAATTACAGTTCAGAAAAAAAAATCTACGTTTGGTTACTTCAGAGCAAACATCGCAAGTTTATTAGTCGTTTACAAAACTGGAAGAAAATATATATAAATACACCCATTACACAGAAAGATTCCCAAAAAGCATTATTTATCTCATTTCAACAGTAACTGAATTTTCATATCATTTTTATGCAATTTTTTTTAACTGGTAAAATCTTTTTTTCAATTTCAGGAATTTCACAGATGTTCAAATTCCATGATCTTTCAAATATCATAAATGTCGAAATTCTAGTAGTTCTAGTATGAGGAGTAATTACAAGTATTTCAAAAAATTTCAAAAACTATGGAAAGTAATATTAAGATTAAAAACCCTAAGTTATTCAAATTGTGCGTCGTTTTTCGAAATCTAAGAATTTTGAAAATTCCATGAGATTTATACACTCTTTACTGCTTAAGAATATTTTTTCGGAAAATACATCAAGTTCAACCATTTCGAGTAAATTCAAAAAATCATCCCAATTTTCGAAATTCTGGTGATTCCCATCTAAAAAATCGATTTACGAAAAAAGAATGTTGTTAATTTCAGACGTATAAAAAAAAGTGCGCCGCATAAAACAGCTTATGCAAACGCGTAGTATTTGCAGTGCTAAGTTCACGTAGAATTTTATTCTCGAATTTCATTTTTATCGTCAATCCACAATTGTAGTGCGATGTCAAGTTCAAGCAAAAAAAATGTCTACGATTAAACGGTATTCACGAGACATTTATTTCTCGATAACTCGCGCCTTTTTGAGTCAATTAATCGGCTGACATTGATTTTTATCGACGCGCGAAAAAGCGGAAGCGAGGCACGAGCATGCGGCGGAAGTGAAAACAATGCAGTGATAAAAACTCAATGTCGATCGTTTTTACCCTTTCGCCTCCGAGATAAAAGTGCGAAAAACTCTCGACATTAAAGTCGCAGATATCGAGACATGGAATGAAAAAAAAATGTGTACTCACCAATTATAATGTGCAATTTTTGTATTATATGAATGTGTAACTGTAATTTAGAGCGGTGCAAGTGCATTAAATATTAGAACACAAAAATCTGTACATAAAAAACTTGAAATTTACATATTCATCTTAGAAATAATCCAAAACTTAA
>JAPYZK010003581.1:6737-19458 GCA_030522785.1 Platygaster equestris
TTTTTTTTTTTTTTTTTTTTTTTTTTTTTTTTTTTTTTTTTTTTGAAGGGTGCAGGGCAGTGCAGGGGGAAGGGAAAAAGACTTTATGCATTTTTATTTTCATCTGTATTGTGATGAATGAATCATGAATTAATATTATGATGATTATGATGATGGATGTGCGGAATTGGTATTTGAGCGATCGGAATTGGATCGGAACTGTAGGGATCAGTAGGGATATTTGACGAAAATGTTGGGGAGCGTAATTGTGTTTTTGTTACGTAATGCGATCAGCAGCAGCAAATAATAACAAACTAGTCCTGATTATTCATTGTGCTTCCTGGAAATGTCTGCATTTTTTGCCTTTTGAGAATCTTAAACTGCAAATTTACAAACCTCAGGAATGTTGTTAGTGTAAGTTAAAATGAAATTGCATTAATTACTCCGCATTGTTAGTTTCAATACATTTTATTCAACTTTTACAACTTATATGTATTAAATCAATAAATAACAAAGTTTGATGAAAGTTGCAACAATTCCTTTGACTTCCATTTATGTTTGCTTAAGACATTGTCATTACATACTAAGTTTATTATTGTACCTTCTGAAATGTGAAAATTTGCAATTTTTTTCTAAGTTTAGAAGTTCTTAGTCCAACATTGAAAGTCTTGCGATTTTGTAATTTAAATCCATTCATTAAGAGTTACACACCATTTTTTATCTTTTATATACCTCAGTGCAATAAACAGTTCTTTATTGGCCTGCTCGGGCCCGAAAAACCTTTTTATTGCCTTCGGTGTATAAAGTATCGTATATGCCAAACGTATGTGCTCATACGATTATATTCCTTGGCTTCGCCTCGGAATATAAACTCGCATTTGTCCAAAACAACTTTTTGCCCTTTGGAACATAATATACTATTATATATTGTTATCTGTAAGTGATTTTTGAATCTTTGGATTCAAACTTAACAGTAATTGAGTTACTTAATCCTTGGATTTCACCATTTGTTTATTGGTTATATTTTTTATACTTGTGTTGAATAACGATCGGATTACTAAAATTTGGTGATTTGAAGTATTCCATTCACCAGTTTTTTTTTTTTTTTTTTTTTTTTTTTTTTTTTTTTTTTTTTTTTTTTTTTTTTTTATTTTTTTTTTTTTTTATCAGTATTCTGGAAGCATGTGAAATATCTTCAAATTACATTTTTCAAAAATCCAAGAATTTGGTGACTCAGAAATTACATAAACAGATTTTTAACATCGATACCATAAAATAACGAGATATCAAAATTAAAAACGTACAAATCTTAAGAACTTGAAAATTTGATAGCAGATTCAAAGATTCAAAAAATGGAAAATTCCCATATCCAGAAAAGAACGGTTGACTATCAAAAACTTGAAAATATCACAAGTTGAAATGAAAAACTCGACGATCATCATTTTTTAGTAACCAAGAGTTCACATTGCAGAAGTAAAAATGTGGATGTAATGAAAGTGAAAAATGTGTACTTTGATATCTGAAAAATTGAATATTTCAAACTCCAAAAATGTAGTTACTAACATATTATGTTGAAAGTAACACGCAATTAAATAAGTGGAAAAGATGCAAATTCAGAAGATCGCATAAAAAAATAATATTATATAGACGAAAAGCCTTTAATCTTTGAAAATTTAACTGGAATAAATTAT
Source organism: Platygaster equestris (assembly GCA_030522785.1). Classification (NCBI taxonomy): domain Eukaryota; kingdom Metazoa; phylum Arthropoda; class Insecta; order Hymenoptera; family Platygastridae; genus Platygaster; species Platygaster equestris. The sequence goes on from JAPYZK010003581.1 coordinate 8,408, forward strand.
CATAAATTTCTCAGTTTTTCTCTATAATTCTGAAGGTGATTCTTGAATCAAAACTATTTTTGAATAATTTTGAAAATGTGGTCAAGTTTATATAAATACTAGGAAAAGACGCGTAACTCGGCTATTTATGTAGAAAATTGCTCAAAATCGGAAGAATGAACAAATAACTTACTCAAGTTTTGTTAAAAATTAAAAAAACATGTAATGAAACTTGATGAGTATGACTCGATTGTAGTAATAATTGCAGAGTTAATTTTAATTAGCCCCGATGTCCACAATCACACACTCCTCGAAAAGGAAAAAAAGGCTCTCCCGTTCAATCGAAAGTAATGGCTCGGAAACTTGGTCACATCCAACAATTCGCAACTTCCTGCACTGAGAGTCGTTCTTTTTTTAGATCACCGCTACAATTGCATTTGAGCATGGTCGTAGCCAGCCACTTCCGCGTCCACAATGCCAGTGAGATGTCGCTGCTAAAGAAGAGCAACAACAACAACAACAACAACAACAACAACAACAATAGCAACGACAAAAACGCCAAGAGTTGCACAAGCTCGGAGTCTGAAATGAGCGAGGCCGAAGGGGAGACGGAGAAAAAGGCGGGGACCGTAGCACGAGGTGCCCTCATATGCCGCGACAACTCCCATCCCTTCAAGGATCGCGTACTCGCTCTGGATAGACCTGTGAAAATCGGTCGCTCAGTCGCGCGTATTCGGGCCACCCCAAAAAATGCCATCTTCGACTGCAAAGTCCTGTCCAGGAATCACGCTCTTCTTTCCTTCAAAAGCGGCAAATTTTACCTCCAGGTTGTCATTGAGAAGACAATTATTGATCGTTGAGCATTTTATTCATTTAAAGAACTATGGATCTTGACTGTATCAACAGCTTTTCTTGTATGCTGTGAAATTTCAAAGTTCCGCATCGTTGACTTACTCATCACGTTAATTTAAATACGAATTTCTTATTTTTTCCATCTTCTTCTTATCATAAGAAGCGAACTTTCAATTTTTTTCCAATTGTTTACTTGATTGATTGACAAAGAAAAAATAGATGGAAATATATTTTTAAAAAAATAGGATTGTAATAGTAATGACAATGATGATAATAATTGCAAGTGTAGTGGATGTAAAAGCAATGCCCAATTGCGTAATATTCGGTTGTAGGGAATAATGGCTGATTGAAGAATGATTTTCCATAGGACACGAAAAGCAGTAATGGGACGTTCGTCAACAACCACAGGTTGAGCGCCACTGGGGAAGAATCGGATCCCTGGGAAATCTGCTCCGGGGACATAGTACAGTTTGGTGTGAATGTGGTGGAAAACACGAAAAATGTCCAGCACGGTTGTATAATCGCGACCCTGAAGTTGTATCTGCCAGATGGGAAGGAGGCCAAGGCCAGCACCTCGGTGGCGTGTCCCGCGAGCGTGTCCTTGGAGGATTTGTACAAGTTGAACCAGTTGCTGCAAGAGGCGGCGAGGCGCGAGGAGACGCTCAGGTCGAAGCTGGGGATTCTGCAGAGGCTCGTGGACAAGACGCGTCAGGTCGCCGGCGAGTCCTGGAAGGCTTTTATCGAAGAGGACCAATTGCTCTCGAGGATCAACAACACGGAGAGCCAGTTGGCGGTGTACTCGAAGAACTTGACGGAGGACAAGCTGAGGCAGGAGGTGGTGAGGTTGCAGAACGAGCAGGCGCAGTACCAGGCGGTCGCCAAGGAGGCCCTGCTCAAGGTCTTCCAGGAGAAGCTGGAGGTGAGTGAAATTGGCGCCTTTACTTCTGCATTTTGTTGAAAATATTGTGTTTCGGTATTTAGATATTGATTGATTATTGTCATTTTATTGTCATTTGGGGGCATCCACAGGTTAGCCAAAAGGTGACGGAGCTGGAGAGGAGGCTGTCGGAAATGGAACAAGAGTGTTGCAGTTTGCAGGAGGTCGCGAAGCACAACGAGTCTGAGCTCCAGGAACTTGCGAGCGAGTACAGCAAGGTGCAGAAGAAAATGGGAGACATGACCAACAAGCTGGTGGAGAGTGAAGACGTGACCCGTGAAATAATCGATAAAATGGAGGCCGAAAGGGAGTACCTCATGAGGCAGCTGAAGAGCAAATTGTGCGCTGAAAGGAACCTTCAGGCACGACTCGACATTTCTCGCCTCGACTCTGTCTACGTTCACAAGCAAATAAGTGCCCTAAAAAATTACATGCAAACGATCCAAGACATGAATTCAAAGCTCCTTATCTCGGCGAGTGACGAAAATGTCGTAGAAAAGCAACAAAATGTGGTGACGAGTTGCTTGGGGAGCGCGAACAACCCGATAGAGATGATAAACGCGACCTTGAACAAACTGAGCTCCATGACAGAGGAAAAAGAAATGATCATCAGCCAGGAGGAGAATGACAATTCTTCAAACGTCATTAAAAACATGGACAACTCGAATTGGGAGGAAAATGATCTGGCTCGATTAGAAATTTTGCGTAGGAAAATTGACGATTCTCATCTCGAGTACATAGATTCTTATCTCTGCGGAAATGCCCAAGCCCCTAATGAGAATAATACTCGTCGCAATTCTCTGCCCAAGTACATTTTGCCGAAAATCGTCTCCAAGGAGGACAGGAATCTCGCTTTGAATGGCCAAGTTGATCAAGTTTATGAAAATGATGAAAAAGTGGAAAGCGAGAATCAACAAGTGGCCTCTGCTGCTGAGAAGGAGAAGGAAGAAACTCAACGATTTGAAGGGCGAGAAAAGAAGGAGGAGGAGGAGGAGGAGGAGGAGGAGGCGAGGGAAGATGAAATTGAGCAGCAGGTTGAGCCACTTGAGCAGCAAATTGAGCCACTTGAGCAAGTTGAGCCAGTTGAGGAATCGTCGAGTGTCCTTGGTCGAGTTGCTCATCTCCTTGAACCCACTGGGGACGAAGCATCGTCTGTTTCTTCCAAACAACTTGAGGAGTGGCTGGAAAAAGGGGAGAATGTTAAAGAGGAGCTTCGTGATATTCAAAAAAAGTTTGCTTCTCTGCAGAAAGAGAAACAAGAGCTTTCGGAAGAATACGCCAGTTACAGAAATCAGTGCGGCGATATACTGAACACAAATTACATGGTCTCAATTCAGTATTTCGCCCCAGTGTTGATAGCGCTACTGTGGCTCATTTTGGAGAAGTTGTTCTAATTTTTTCTTTTTCTTTTTTCTATGGACTATTTTTTATGTGCCTAACTAGGCCATTATTTTTGTACCTTTTGTAAATAAATGTATCATTCGTTGGTGTTTGACTTAATCTGGTAAGGCCAGATCAAGTTTTGCGCTGCAGAGTTGGGTTTTTTGCAATTGTTGCTTGAGATATTGCTATTCAAGGTAAAAGTTTCGAATGTTTTTAGAGAAACAAGGGCTTTTTTCAATCAGTATACAATAATAATAACCAAACGTTCTGTAAAGAACATTCGTGGCGTTCGGGATCGCATTTTTGTCCAGTGTTTCATTTTTTTACTTGAGAATGCTCCGGTTTGAAACTTGTAACTTTCTACATTTTCAAATGTTCGAGTTCGAATTAGTACAAGTTTTTAGATTATAAAATCAATCGTTTACGCGCCATATCACATAATTTTGTGATTCTGTTAATTTGAAAGTTACAAGTGTTTGATAACAATTTTTGTCATTCTGTTATTTTTTTGTTTATCAAAATTTGAATACGTACAATATTCGTCTAGAAAACAAAACCGTGTTCAGCCGAAAATACACGACGCGAAATTTCAGTATTAAAACTCCAAGACTGATTTTCGAGTAGGAAAGATTTTCTAAATTCCCTTTTCGCACAAATTAATCTGTACAAGAAATAATTCACGTCCAACTTTGCAGAGCACAAAACAAAAGCATACCAATTATCAAAGGCTTGTAAACATAGGGCACTAATTACAATTTTGTTTGTCAATACAACATAGAAACATGTAAGTACGTTTAAAAAAAACATTCTTAGAAATGTTATTTAATCGCATCTTTAATTGGTATCGAAAAACGTGTAAATATTCGAAGAATTCTCTGGGGATCGTGTTTGAGCTCTGTGAGCATTGACTTTGGAATTTTTATTTTTCTATTATCCCACTGTATCCTTATTGTGGCAACGCCCGGCGACGAAATAAGTGAAAATATCGATCAATAGTGTTAATCTTGTTGTTGTTTATGTTACTTTTTAATTATTTTTTTACTTGTAATTATAACATGCTACAGTTCAGATATCGGACTGGACGTCGTGTAGTTAGTTTTTACAAAACGTGACTGTGCATTTTCATGTATAATCTCATCAATTGACTAACAAATATGACGATTTGATAGTGTAGGCGAATGTGCAAATGTTGTTTGCTGTTTCAGTTCGAAGCAGTTTATACGTGTGATTAAGGAGCACGTTTTTTCCTCTTGTTATGCTTCTTCGTATTTTTTGTTGTTGTTGTCAAGGATTTAATTTGATGATGGGATAGTTATCGATGTCATTTATGGCTGCCAAGTTTTCAAAATCCGCGAAAGGGAAGAAAGTCTATGGACAAATTGGTCCAATTATTCAACATTCGCTTAGTTGTTTTACTTATTAGTGGCCTTTTCTTTAAATGTGGAGAAGAACATACTAATATTTCCCGTATGTAAATTTAAACTTTGTTCTGTTGATTTTGGAGCGAAAAATATGGTCCCAAAGTATCGGTTGCTTTACAGGTGTGACGATACAGAAAAAAGAACGACGGTTGTACAAATTTGTATTTAATTTATTAGGCATATTTATTTGTACTCGAAGAACAACGTGTACATACGTATATAATAATGATTATGATGATGATGATGATGATTATTATTATTGATCTGAAAAATGAGAAAAAACGAGTGCCATTTTCGTGCGAGAAAAAAGGAAACATTTTTCTTCGGCTTCAAAAACTCGGAGCAATATCGACATTATACGAAGCAGTAGAGAGCTTTTCTTTTTGTAAATAAAGTTGACCTGTATAATCCGACAGTCATTATTACGGAGAATGAAATGAAGGAGAAAATAAATTAAATTTGTCACCTTTTTAGCAAATTTTGTCTCATTCATTCACCTTGATGCCTCTAATACTTGTTTTTTCTGAAAGCCATATAGTATTATGCGTGTGTACAAAATAAACTGTATGATATAATAGGACTGATATAGATACTTACTTGAGACAGATTTGATATACTATTGCCTGGAGTTGGGCATTTTGGGATTGAGCAGAAATGACGGAAGGAACAGTTTTATGTGTAAGTGTGACTAGAGTGTGACTAGATGACGTGTAATTTTTTCACAGAATCCACTGCAGAATGAAGCGCGAAAATGCTGGTAGAAATGGTTGAAAACACGTCGCTGGAATTGTTGGATTAAAAAGGCGAGGCGCGATTTCGAAGAGGTAGAGGTAGAGGAGACGGAAGAAAAAGGGAGGAAAAATGGTGGGCGGTTCAAACGCGAGCCGCGAATCTTCGCCGAGCCGCGTGTGTCGCGATTTTTTGCGGAACGTGTGTTACCGTGGAAAGAGGTGCAAGTACGTGCACGAGCGCAGCGAAGACGCCCAGGCCGAGGAGTACACCTTCTGCCACGACTTCCAAAACGGCTCGTGTACGTGGCCGGGGTGCAAATTCTTGCACTGCACCGAAGTCGAGGAAAAACATTTCAGGGCAACCGGCGAGTTGCCGGGTCACGTGTTGGCCCACCACTTGCAGCACAGCCACCACCATCACCAAAAGTCCAGCTGCAGCGACAAGGCTGCAATGGAATTGCCCGTTTGCAAGGATTTCGTTAAAGGCAATTGCCAACGGGGCAATTGCAAATTTCGGCATTTCAAGGAAGAGACCCAGCAGCACGTTATTCTGTCACCGGGACATCATCATCATCATCAACATGCTGCCGCTGCTGCCGCTGCTGTTACAGCTGCTGCCGCTGCTGCTGCTGCCGCTGCCGCTGCTGCTGTTGCGCCGCCGAGGCTGTTGCAGCAACAGCACTGTAACAACAACCACGTCGTCGCGGGGAATACAGTCGAGAACTTGAGGCGATTCGCTGAACAGGACAGAAATAAGTAAGAATGATGTACTAGCCACATCGCCCGCGTATTACATCTGCAATGATAATCGTTCGATTATATTTGCTTCTCTTTTTGTTAGTAGTTTTCATTGGCAAGTGGAAGAGCAGCAGCAGCATCATCATTCAGTGGTCGCCACAAATGGTGCACCAGGTGGTTACAGCACAACTCTGCATAACTCGGCAGAATTGATGGGTCCCACGGAGCCGAAAAGAAGATTGCTCTCTGGGGAAACCGTCGTGCACTTCGAAGCTTCTCCCCTGGTGCAGAGCCAGCACCCGGCCCAGTCCGCGGTGACTTCGGGTTACTATTACCCAGTGATACACAGGACCGAGGCCAGGGCGATCGTCCTGGAGGACGAAAACGCTCTGCTTCGCAAAAAGATCGAGCAGCTCAAAAAACAAGTCTGTTCAACTGCAATCTTGACTTTATTCTGCATTCATTCTGCACATAAGAAATTGCCCAAATTTTTGCATTTTTTTATAGATAGAATACTGCAGTTTATAATATAATTTCCACTTGGGTGCGATTACAGCTGCCAATTAACAATTCATTACAATAAGCCTTCAATGAGCCTAATGAATAATTGTAACACTGCAGATTTAGTGATGTTTTATGCTGCATGCTGATAATGTTCTCATTTGAACTAATTTGATAATGTTGCGCGAATGAAAGGTGAGCGATTTGACGGCAACGAATGAGTTCCTGTTGGACCAAAACGCGCAGCTGCGAATGTCGGGCAAAAGAACGAACGTGACAGCTGTGACAGTGCCAGCGGTGACGATAACGAACACGGTTCCGCCGTCGCAGCAAGCGCCGCCGACTGCCCAGCAGATGGTCAACGCGGCCGTCGCGGCCGGAACTTTGAGAACCGTCACCAGCGTCGCGGCCGTTCCCGTCCCTGTTAGCATCGCCACCGTAACTCCGGTTAGTCCCTTGTTTAAACGTGCATGTTTTGTTTTTTTCGAAGTTGATTCCTTAATGTTTCGAGTATTCAAAAAAGGGTGCAGTTGTTTTCAAGTTGTGTGGAAAATGAATCTCATGATCGCAGGTTTCGATAGCGGCGGTTTCCATGGCACCGGTTTCGCTACCGCCGCCAATAGTCAGCGGTTCGCAAACGAACCAGCAAAGCCAGAATTCCCAGACACTTTCCAGTCTCTCGGGTACCGGGCCGCTCGTCTCCTACCCGATAATGACCCAGGAACTCAGGCCCGTCTTGCAATGAAATTCTCGGCTCATCGCGACACTTTCATCCTCATTCTCATCCTCATACTCTACCTCCAAGCCTGAAAACTTATCTCTCTTTTCCAACATTATTTTCTCTTGAGCTCGTTTCCTTTCCACCAAATTCCTAAATCCCTAATGTGATGATGGATGGACGGATGGATGCGTTGTTATTCCAGATCTCAAAACTTCGGGCGTTTTTTCCTGCTATAATTTAACATGGAAACGACGTGCATTTTTTACTAGTGACTTGTGATAATAGTAGGCCTGCAGACATTGAATTACAAAAATTATTACAAATATTATCAGCATGGACAAAACACTCGAGCAATGACTCGCAAACTCAGCTTACATTCTGCTGCGGATCTGTTAGAAAAAAACCAATTACATATGTATTGAGATTACCAGCTTATTATTGTTTGAATGCCACAGTATTGACAAATGTACTCAACATTCTCAAATGTTGTTTGCAATGGCCCAACAGAAAAAAATGTACATTGATTTTCAAAAAATGACGGTCCTTGTCCATCTATCTGCATATTATATTTTTCAATTTTAAAATAAACCGAAAATCGTCAATTTTGCGGGTCACATCGTCTATTTGTGGCTTGTAGGTAAAAAAGAAAAAAAAAAAAAAAGATTGAAAACGCAGTTGACCACTTTACGGCGTTGTAGAAAATAAGTGGTTGTATATATCATTTTGTAACTGTTGCTACTTTCAAGTAACAACATGTTTGCATCGCTATTGCTAATGGTAGTAGTGGTAGCGGTATTTTGAGGCTATTTTTGTAAGCTCTTCGTTATACAAGTTGTATAAAGTTGTATGTTATACAAGTTGTAACTTTAATAAAGTAGCAGAACAATATAATATAGGGACAATCTCGAGTTGAATCCGCTACATGTTGCAGTTTTTCAAAATATATATATTATGTAAGTCTGTCTAGTTTTTGGCCACTTGATATTTGATTTGCAGTAATACGTATTTTTTCAATCACTTGGCAATGGAGTTTTTGCATAAAAAAATTTTTTTTTGTTCAATTTGTTATCCGCATTTGATATAATTCGGAAAAATCATGGACACACATTTTTTCAATTTATTGAAAAATGAAGGAAAAAACGTTGTGCCTAAAAACACTAGCCTCTTGATAGACACAGGCTAGTGACGTAGCAGCGTTTTTTGAGCCTCTTTATCTCCTTAAATTTTCGATTGATCGAAAAAAGAAAAAATACTTGTCAAATATCTTTCCGTGTTCTATCGAAAGGATAATATTGAATTAAAGAAAATTTTTATGGGGAGACTCCATTCTGACCTACAGTGGGACATTCGTACATATTCAATGTAGTTGAAAATTTTTGCGACCAACAGACTTGGACAATTTTTTGGAAAACACTGTCAAAGATAGTTTGAAAAATATGCAAAATATGTAGCCTCGAGTCTTGTTACTAGGAAATTAGTACAAAGACGAAAAATGTGTAATGACGTTGTAAATAGTACTTTTTTTTGCGTCCTTTTGGTTTCTTGAGAAGCAAATTTTTTATACTCGCATTATCATCGATAGTACGCATGACTCGATGTATATATTCTTCTATAACATGGTATTTAAAAAAAATAAGCTGTACTTGATTGCGGGGATCAGAGCACTTTTTTGTCCGCCGAACAAAACTATTGTCACCGAGCATTTCGTCTAACGAAATACATGGATTCCATTTTGAAGACAAAAGTCGATATTATTGTATTTTTCCTCAAATGCTTTATTTACACGTGGGACATTGGTACAGAACAAAAAATAAGCTCAGAAAAATTGAATATTCAAACATTCCAAAATTATGTGAGATGACAAAAAATGGAAAAATTGTAAAAATTCTAAACTTATTGACACTGCGATAACTTATAGTCTTATAGTCTTGGAATAACAAAACATTGGATTTCGCATAATCTTTTTATGCTTCTTCCAGAGAAGTGATGCATAATATAATATTTCCTAAATATGTATGTATGCTTTACTTAAAAATATCACAAGTTGATATTATTTATGCAAATTAATTATCTGCAATCAATAAGATTGAAAGGAGGTTACTTTACACGGAATTGAGTAGAGATTTGTTAGCTCTGGCGTGCAGCCAGTAAGTACCAGCTATTAAAACTGTGCAACAAATGACGAAGAAAATGCGAAGTTTCCAATGCTGCCTGGACGATCTCAAAACGTCGATAACTTTAATGATTTGTTCTCTCGTGTCCTTTTCACAGCCAGAATTATCGATCACAAAATTCGCCATTTCGGACTTACTCTCCAGCGACATTTGCGCCGCAATTCTTTGCTTGGCTTTGGCCTCTGTCATCCCAGAACGATCCATTAGTCGCTGCAATTGCATATCTTGTTCGCTGTGAAAAAATACTTGTACGTATTGCAAGCAAATTAACTAATGTGCCATTTTTCACTATGTAACATAATTATAATTATATTAAAATATGTCTATTGTTTCTGGAGGAGAACTGGATCAACTGGATGTCAGTCAATAAATGAACATGCGCACCAAGTTACGACGACGATTTTGTGGAGGTAATTCAACATATGGCCAGTTTCGAAAAGCAGAGGGAGATCCATGACGACGAAAGAGTAGCCCTGAAGGCCATATTTCAATGCCTCCCAGCACATTTCCCTGTAAATGTAGGGGTGCGTTGCAGCGTTCAATTTTTTCCTTTTTTCAACATCGTTGAATATCAAGTCGCCTAATTTTGTCCTATCCAATCGCTCGTCCTCCAGGAAAACTTGCCCTCCGAATTCTCTGTGGATTTTGTGCCATGCTGGTTTTCTTGGTTCAACAACTGCCATTTTTTTTAATCTTGTTTATTATTCTCCTCATTTCTCTTTTTATTCATTTTTATTTTCCAGCCAATTTTATGATTATAGTTTGAAAATTATTGCAATTTGACTTCCGAAAAGCTGGAAAGTTTCGAAACTGCTTATCTGCTATTTTTCTATTATTCTTCAACAATAGCTGTACATTTCCATCGGACAAATGCGATTGTAAGCATATTGAGACAAGTAGACAATACTGGATATTGGTATTATATTATCCTTTTTTTAACGAGTCAACAACGACAAGTTCAACATTTCTAAATTTTCGGATTTAAACTAACGAATTGTTTTCAACAATGTTGAAATATTTATACATACATTCGTTGAACCAGTGACTGACTAAATGTAAATGCTTATCCATTTATAGTCTGCATTGGTTCAACTCAAGCCTGAAAGAGATTTTGAGAGATTTGAAGATTCGAATTCCTGCAGTTGCAAAAAGATGTCAAGGGGCAAAAATCCAATCTCAATTGAAGATTTATTCAATCGATATATTCCCAGTCGAAAATAGAAAAAAAAGTTGCAGCAACTAAATAAATTTTTTGACACGCCCGGCCGGAAATGGTGAATATGCGAAACAGGTTAACCTTTCCGGGCGATCTTGTCGGCGTCGATGACCGGGATCCCGTGTTCCCGGAAAACGGCGGCAACGCTACTTTTGCCGGTGGCTATTCCACCCGTCAATCCCACGATAAACATTTTTCTGACAGTGTTGACCTAGAACACCTAGAATGACAGCTCGCGGAATTGTCGCAGCAGATGAGCTGTCTGTACCAACACTCTAGTCAGGGGTGGTGGTACTCTGAATCAGTGATGCCAAACCCGGTGAGAATGAAATCGCTTCCGAGAATTTTGCGCGCATTCTCGCTTCGCTATTGGCGGAGCGGTTGTCTGCGACGGTCCG
>JAPYZK010003582.1:0-17609 GCA_030522785.1 Platygaster equestris
GAGTTTCCAGAATAACTTACAGTCACCTCATATGTTTTATTAAAACTTAGTGACTTCATGAGTTTCCAAGAAAATTATGAGTCATCTTCCAAGTTTTCAGAAAAACTTACAGTCACCTCATTAGTTTTCAGGAAAACTTAGATGCCTCATGAGTTTCCAAGAAAATTATGAGTCACCTTCTAACTTCTCCAAAAAAACTTACAGTCAACCCATAAGTTTTCAGGAAAACTCAGTTAGGTCATGTGTTTCCAAAAAACGACAAGTCACCTTCTAAATTCTCCGAAAAACTTAATCACCTCATTATCTAGCCAAAAAACTCACAGCCATATTTCGAGTTCCCATAAAAACTCACGAATTCACATTAGGTGCCTCATCAGAACTAAAAACCTCATCCCTAATAAAGTTACCACAGGGTCACACAAAAGTTCCCTCTAAGAAATCCATAAAACCTCATAATCCTTACAGTCACCTCACGAGTTTCCAGGAAAACTATAAGTCATTTAAGTTTTCAGAGAAACGGACGGTCACCATACGTTTGCAGGAAAAATTATTTACCTCATGAGATTCCAAGAAAACTATGAGTCACCTCATGAGTTCTCCGAAAAACTTACAGTCACCTCATTAGTTTCCAGGAAAACATAGATACCTCATGAGTTTCCAAGAAAACTATGAGCCACCTTCTAGGTTCTCCGAAAAAACTCACAGTCACCTCATAAGTTCCCAGGAAAACTCAGTTCCATCATGAGTTTCCAACAAAACTACGAGTCACCTTCTCAATTCTCCGAAAAATTTTGTCACCTCATTAATTCCCCAAAAAACTCACAGCCACCTCTCTAGTTTTATAAAAACTCACAAATTCACATTAGGTGCCTCATCAGAATTAAAAAACCTCATCCCTCATAAAGTTACCACAGAGTCATACAAAAATCCCTCTAATAAATCCATAAAACCTCATAAACTTCCTCAGGCCCACAACGTTCTGGGTAGTGCACTGGCTTCTCGATGATCTTGGTGATGACCTCTTTGTGACCGTGGTCACCCCCAAGGTCGCCACCCCAACCACCCAAGTCACCGCCGTAATTTCCCAAGCCCCAGCCCCAGTCGAGGCCGCGCTTCTCGACCGTCTTTTTTTCCTCGGCGTACGCCACGGAGATCAACAACAAGCAAATCTACGAAAAACGCGTTTCATATTTACAATTTTCGTAAAATCACACGCGATCGAAGAAAAATGGGATAGTTAAGGACGCACGTACCAGAACCCTCATCTCGACCGACCGTTTAATACTTTCGTGTCTAAGTCTTCTGATATAGATCAGGTCTGCTTGCATTTGAGTAAAATTACCCTTTATATAGGTAATTCACTTTCATTTCGAGCACGCACCCCTCCAACTGGAGCCCAATAGTTTAACGCCACACCTACTAGTACACGCACCGTATTTACCCACGACAGACCACATACCGTACACATTATAATACAGTGCCGAGATTGTACAACGAGTTTCCGACGCATTTTTCACCGCCGAAAATATTCACGCTCACGCCGCGCTTTTGGTCCTTGGGAAATTGGCGCTAGGATGTAATGGCGCAACTCGCGCTGATTTTTCCGGCGGCTAGAACGTCATCGGTGCGAATGAAAATGTTGGGATTTTGCAATTATTTACGTTATGAATTGTAGATGTTGAGCGACGTTTTCCAAGGAAAAATGTGGCCTTGTGCAATGCTCGGGAGTGCTGAGTTTTTGTTTGTCTTTAATTTTTTTATTTCGAATTTTTTTTAGTGGTTCTTTGATGGTTGTGAGAGGAACTGAGAAGATTTTGGGAGGGTTAATAGGGGGGATTTTTGGGAGTGTGATCAGTTTTTATTTTTTGTTGATGCATTATTTGGAGGGTTTTGAAGTTTGAATTTTTGATGGAATTGGGAACTTGAGAAAGAGTTTTTGTTTTTATTTTGAGATTGCTGGGGTTCTGTAGTGATTTTCTGATTCTGTGATGATTTTAGGGAATTTTAAAAAATTTTTGAGAGTGGGTTTTTGGAAATTATCGAATTTTTTTATTTGTAACGAGTGGAAATGAAATTGTTTGGATTAATTTATGGTTTTTTGGAATTTTAAAAGCCTGAGAATTTTTGTAAGTTTGGTTTTCGGGGTGTTTCGGAGAATTTTCGGAAATTTGAAAGATTATCAAAAAGTGAATGAAAATTATTATTTTATTTAAGAAACTTTTTTTGATTACGAGAAATGATGTGAAATTAATGATATTTCGTACAATTTTGAGAAATTATCGTTGAACTAGGATGTATGGGAAAACACATTTATAAATGAATTTTAGAGAATTGACGCAATTTTTGTATAATGATACTCCATTTTCTAATTATCCTGGAATTTTCGGAACATTTTTCCAAAATTGAAGTTTTTTTTGCAAAGAAATCGCAGAAAATTTTTTGCGAATATTTAGAATCGATTAAAATTCGTAACTGCCCAAACTTTTTCGAAACATTCCAAATCAAAAAATCTTTGCAATTTTTCAAACACTGCAAAAATTAGTAGAATCTGTATTTTTCTTTTTATTCATTGTAATTTTCGGGAACATTCACGATACATTTTGTCAATAATTTTCATGTGTTTATAAAAAAAAATTGATACATTCAATTTATTCATGAAAGTTTCACGTACATTTGTTCTGATTTTCTTGTGTTTTTCAGAATTTTATCAATTTTGCATAAATTCTTGTAGATTTTGCTTAATAATTATGTTTTTGTAAAGGAAAATTTTATATATTTGTACAGTTCTTACATAAATCTGTCCTGATTTTAGAGTATTTTTCATAATTCTCTTAATTTTGCATAAATTCTGGTATATTCCACTAAATAAAAATGTATCTGTAAAACTTGACGTATTTATGAAAATTTACACGTGAAATTGTTCCAGTTTTCAATAATTTCTTTCATTCTCTTATTCTACAAAAAATTTACGGAAATGTCAAGAGATTTCCCCTGAATGATATTTTATTTTCCAAATTAAACATTTCACAAAAATTTCGGCAATTTTCAAGAAATTAAATACCTTGTAAACTTACTATTCGATTCAAAAATTTTGTCAATTTTTGAAAAATAATATATTCCAAGTGCATATGAAAACTTTTTGAAAACCATAAAATTTCCCAAAAATATGAGAGAACCATCAGACAAAATTCAGTATTCAAAAAGTCTTGATCCCCAAAAAAATTGTCGTGTAACTATCCAAAAATTTCTAAGACATTTAATGTCTTCGTCAATAAATTTCCAAAATTCCAAATCTACAGATCCTCATCATTTTTCACCACTCTTTCAAAATTTTCAAAATTCGAAAATTCAGAGAGTTCCAACAAAAAAGTACATGTAAATTGATTCATTAAAAATAAAATTCCCATTACAACAATTATTTTCTAGCGCCCCCCCCCCCCCCCAATCATTCAATATCCAACCAAATTAAACAAAATCAACTCTCGTTTTCCCACTGGAAAAACGCTAAAAGAAATTCATGAATGGAAAACGAGCGCTGGAAATGCATCCCACACTCGCGTACGTGCAGAAAAAGGCATAGAGCAATTACACATTTACGTGCAACGTAAACGAACCTGGCATTTCGTTCGTTTTTATCAGCTCGCTGTTTTCCATACGTTCAAAGCCGCGCATTACATATCGAATCTCTATTACAAAATCTCAGTTGCGTTCGCACCCGCGTGAGTCATAATCGCCGTTTGTCTCGAGATGTAGATACCGGCTTCGCCAGTGGGAATCACGATCTCGGTGATGACACGCGTCCCAGATGCTTTGTATCGCGATATCGATAAGGGCCATTCTGTTTGCAATCGTCAGTACTCAAGGACTCGACGTCGGCTTTGAGTGGCGTGGACGAATTTCGCATTTTTCGAGTTGCCGTTTGTGATAACGCGATTGCATTCGGAATTTTATGTTGCTTTGTGGGATGTTGGGAATTTCTTTTTTGTGTTGTCGAAATGTGAACTGTCGAGGAGTCGTCTAGCCTTAGTTGACTGTATTTGAAGGACTTTTTTGGGAGTCGTGTTTGGAGAACGATATCAAATTTTTACTGAGCCTGTAGGAGTTGGGTTTAGAGTTTACTGTATTGGGAAGAGTTTGAACGGGGGTTTACTGCATTTGAAGGAGTTGAATCGAGAGTTAGTGTATTTAGAGGACTTTCATCGAGAATTGAAAATTGAAAAAGTTTTTGTATTTCCAAGTTCAATTTTTGTAGTGTTTGAAATTGTATGTATTCATGTCCAAAAATTGAATTCTGATGAAATTATCTAACCTCGAAAATGATAACTTTACGAAATTCTAGATCCTGCAAATTTGTTTTGAAAATTTTCATTTAAAAGTACTCATCCTTTTATTCTTTAAATTTCAATTCTATATCATAATTTTAATATAAGAAAACTCCATACTGGATAACTTTTATTTTTCAAAGATATCAAGTTTTTTTTTTTATTATTATTTGAATCTGAATTACCAATTTCCTCTCTCCAGAATTTTCATATTCTCGAATATCCAATTTTTTGAAAGAAATCATCCACTCAAAATAAATAAAAATTGTGAAAACGTCGGAACAATAATATAAATTCGAAAACATCTCAACTCGGATTGTCAGTTCCCCGTCGTAAACCTCGGAATCCATAAATTCGCGGTGCTACTTTTTCCCTGTTTAACGACGCAATTACCCGTGTAATTAATTACACAAACGGTCAATCCGCGACCGTAGCGGAACGAATTTCCCAATCGGGGATCCTTCAAAAATTAGGGATATTATGGATCGACTCGCGTTACAGAAAGGGCCACTGTTATTTGAGAAACTCCAATCCTGTTCGGGAAGACACGCGATATCCCCGGCGGCCAATGGACCGCATAAAACGCGGTAAAATCGTTGTTATCGCGATTTCGCTTGCGTAACAGGACTCAAATGTTCACTGACCCACTCCGGGAATAATGTCGTATATAGTCCGGATGATCAGAATTTATTATACGTACATATTCAAATTATCTATAGTACGTAAAACTGGCCGGAGGGGGGGAAAGGGTGCAATTTATGAGAGCAAGAAAAATTATATGAGAATTCCCTAGTGATTGTAGTTTTAATAAAAACAGGCAAAATTAAGTGAGTCAATAAAATCAGTGAATTATTGACAAAAATTCGTTTTTTTATAAGGTCGATTTTATATAACTTTTATAACATTTTATATTTTTATAAAGTGGTTTTATAAAAACTTTATGGGAAAAATTTTTTTTATAAAATCTGCCTAAATTTTCATACAATTTATCTGTTTTCTTATAAAAACAATTGAAAGCCTCTAAATTTTCTAATAAAACTTTCATTCTTATACAAACTCCACGATTCTTATGAAAATTTACATTTTTTTATAAAAAAAACTTTCCTGATATGAAGAACTTCTCTTATAGTAATATTTGATACGTTTTTATTACACAAGGGAATAGAAAATCATGTTCGTAACATTTTTTAGCAATTATATAACGCAAAAACATATGATTTTGTAGAATTTGAAAATTCTTCAACTCGAGTTGAAAAAAAAGCATCCAAATTGACGTAGATTTGATGAACGAGAAAGTTGACTATCGGATTTCTGATGCCAAAGGTCGCAAGTTCAAATCCCGCTGCCTTCAAAAAATTTTTTAATTTCTTTCGAAACGAAATTTAAGCTAAAGCCTCATAAACTGATGAAAAATGGTATATACATCAGCAAAATGATCCAAAAAAGGTTAGAAAAATTTGTGCATATTTTTAAAAATATTGAAAAAAATTTTGATAGAAAATATTTTTTTTAACTTTTATAAAACCACTTTATAAAAAATGCAAATTTCATAAAACTTTCATGAAACCGACCTTATAAAAATCTTTAGAAAAATTTGTTATATGGTTTTCTAGGGAAGTTTTTCTATTTTTGAGGTGAACTCATAGAATCTTCATGTAAAATTCAAATCTTTCTGAGGTTTTTTCAAAATTTTGATAAGGAACCTCTTTGAAAATTCAGAAAAATTTCACGAAGATGTGGAATTGATGATAATTTTGATGAACTCGAATTTTCAGGAATTTTTATTTCCGAGGAAACTTCAATTTTGAGGATTAGTAGGAAATTTGAGGAGCGTTTTTAAGATTTTAGAAACAACTTCATAGAAGAACAGAAGACCAGGATTATTGTGCTGGTTTTTTTTTTTTTTTTTTTTTTCATTTCTCGATCCTGCTGAATTTTGGAGAAAATGAATATTTTTGAAAATTGTTGGAGATTCTTCAAGTTTTGGGGAAGTTGTTAGATTTGGGGAATTTATTGAATATTTAGAAGTTTTTGGCTAATTTTGGGAATAGAAGGAAAATTTTCAGAATTTTTAAAAAATCTGGGCGATTTGGCAAGTTTCTCAAAATTGCGGAAATTTTTAGAGTTAGTAATTTCTGTTAATTTTGTAAAGTTAACCAAAGTTGACCTAACAAATTTCTACGATTTTTAAAAATAAAAGTTGAGTACTCAAAAATTAATTCTTAAAATAGGGATCCTAAAATTTTTACAAATCACGAAAATTCCTTTATAGTTATAAATATAATTAACATTCTTTAGAGTTTATGTCAAAAATTGATAGAATTGATATACATTTGACGAACATGAGTTCTCGAATTAAATTCGTTAAAAAATGTTTACAATACGACACACTTTCCGAAATTTCCCTAAAAATTTCAGGGTTATTTTTGTCGAAAATAATTATAAATTTCTTTAATACTCGACGAATTAATCTAGTCACTCCTCAAATTCAACAAATTTACGAAAAACGTCCCTAGAAATTTCATGGTTATTTTTAAAATGAATCCAAACCTACAAATTTTTCAAAGAACGAACGTCAAATTATTTCAACAAGTTTAGAAAAAACCCCTCTAAAAAGTGCAATACTTTCGAATAGATAATCCCGAAAATCACCCCCTCCCCCCCTAAAAAAAATATGAAAATTCATCTACTGACCCATAAAATTTAACAAGTTTTTAAAAATATTCCTTCAAAATTGCAAAATTATTTTCCAAAATGAATCAGTCGGAAAATATCACTCACAAACCTTCAGAATTTCTTACTAAACCACAAAATTCGACAACTTTCCAAAAAACATCCTCAAAAATTGCATGGTTACGTCCAAAAAAAAAAAATAAATAACCACGGAATTTCCTCAGATTATTTCAACCCACTAAAAAATCTGAGGAATTTTCAGGGCTATTTAGTTAGGTTATTATATTATATTTTTTAAATTATTTTTATATATTGTTAATATTTTTTTGTTCATTCATTATATTGTTTGATTTTCATGTTTATTCATCATATTCATTTTCGGTTATAAATTATACATTTTAACCCCCTAAATATATATGACAACTGTCCAAAAAACTCGCCCAAAAACCCCAGGATCATTCATAAGCCAAAAAAATACAAAAAAAACCTGAAAATGCAAAAAGATTTTATCGATAACTGCACGCTCCCTATCCCTTATCTCTTTTCCCTCGCCGTGATCGATCGCCCCGAAGCGCGCAATCTCATTAAAATCTTCGCAGGTGGGATCGCGTCCAGCGGCGCTGGAAACGCGAATCCGTTATCTTGTTTGCACGAATAAAGTACGGCGTCGTTCGCGCGGTTGGCAGAGAAAAAACGCTTTCTCGGGGCTCAATCATGCGGGGAATTCAGGTACCCGACAAGAAGCCGACAAATAGCTTTATTAGCGACGCTGCAGCGGTGTAATAAAGCGATTCGTTACTCCCTTGGGCAGCTACGAGGTACCGGAAAAAATTTTCGACTGCGATTGATGGGAAATCGGGGAAATTATTGCTTGAAAAAGTCACATGTTCAACAAATTAAATTCTAAACGGATTTTTTTCGGAAGAACTGAATAAATCAAATCCAGTCAGAAAAATCATGAAAATATTTTTATATGAGTAGACAGTCAGGTTACAAAATTGATTGAGTTGATTTCACTGTTCATTTAGTTGGTTTAAAACTCGAAATTTGATTTTGTATGCCCCCCCCCCCTTTTTTTTTGCTTAAGAGCAGTCAGAAAAATCATAAAAATGTTTTATATGAGTACTTTTGAGGATAGTCAGGTTACAAAATCGATGTAGTTGATTCTACTGTTGATTTAGTTGTTGAAATTCCGAAATTTTCTTTGATACGTCCCCTCCCCCCTTTTGTTTGAGAGTCATAAAATATTGTCGAGGTCGACCAGAGATCCGGCTGCCCAATGCAGTTGGGTCTATTATGCAATCCAGAACAGCGTTCGTAATTCACAATGTTCAATAGAACAAGCTTTTTTCGCAAGCCTGGAACAATAATAAACTTTTTGCACTTTCCATTGCTGCCGAATAGGGTTTTTCTCGCAAAAAATGGGTTTATGATGGAAAAACCCGTTTCGATGTAATAATTGGATCTCGGTGCCCGATAACAGACGTCCGTCCAATATATTTATCACTTTTTTTTATCCACGAAACGAGATATCAGTAATTCAGGATTCCATTTTTGGTGATAATTGTTACCATTTTTATAGTTGTTCGTGATTAAGTAGGAATAATTCGAGATTTAGTTGATTTTGCTACATTTATTTTGTTATTCAAAGTACAATTTTATCAATAGAAATAGTGTATAATCCAAAAATTCTGGAGGAAAAGGAATAATTGAAATTACGCATTCTTTTTTCCATGCAATTACCTCAGCTAGTTCAAAGCGTTTGAGCCCAAATTCAACGATCCGCGGGAATTGGGAGGGCACCGAACTTGAAAGGGAAGTCCCGTTTCTCGATAATCCATTCGAAAGGGATCGCTGCTTCTCCAAGTGGTAAGCATAATATTTGCGGAAGCGTGGGGTGAGATAAAAACTATCTCGCTGAACAAATATTTTCATCTCTTTCACGGATCGCTGATAAATATTCAAGAGGGGGGGGGGGGGGGAGAAGGGGAGAAGGTAATGAAGGGGTGGGAAAATAATAACGAGTGAAGTTTGAGGGTTTTATGGGAAAGGTTGAATTTTGAAGTAGTACGTGTTTTTTTGGCATTGTTGATAGCGGTTGGGTACTGTCGGAATTGTATTGGGAAATTATTTGAGGATTTGCACTTATTTGATTTGTGATAGTTCAATTTTTATCGTTCTTGGAAATTATTTTGGGAATTTTTGAAGAATTATGTAATATTTTATTGAGACTGTGTTAGAATTTCAAAGTTTGAAAGGGTTTTGGAGGTAGAGGTTCTGAGTTGCAAAGCTTTGCAATTTTCAAGGTTTTGAAGAATTATGAAGTTTTGAAGCCTGCAATTTTCGAAATGTTGTGATTTTTGACATTATGATTTTCGAAAATTTTTAGAAATTTCGAAAGTTCTACAGTGTTGACAAATTTTGAAACTCTGAAGCTTAGGAGATCTAAAAATTTCAAAAATTTGGTGTTTCGAAGTTTCGGAAATTTCGGAATCTTGATAGAGTTTTAAAATTCCGAAGTTTTGAAAAATTATGTTCAATTCAAAATATGCGTTAATCAATTATTATTGACTGTCGTAATTTTTCGTAATTAGTTTTTGAATAATGCCAAGTTTTTTGAGATTGAAATAATTCAAAGTTAAAAATTTTCATTTTTGCAAATATATTCCCAAGTTCTTGAAAATGGATGTAAATATCAATAGGAATTATGAATAATTATGGAAAATTCTCGAAATTTCGAAAAAGACTTTAATTTTCGGAAAGATTGCCGAAAACTGTTGTGCGTATTAACAAAAAATACAATGTAAACTCCTGAAAAATCATCCAAATTTCCGAAAATTTTTCAAAATTCTCATAGATTTTTCCGTCCATCGCAGAAAGGAAGAATGAACTGAATTGACCCTAATTCAATGCTCTAGTAATTGCGCGCCGTAAATCATTACGCGTATGATTAATCCTGTAATGCTTGGTTTTGCTCATGCGGGGCAAGATTGCGTTTGTTCCTGCATTTATAGTAGAAGATTGTTCGAAAAACTCGTACATGTCAGAATATTTTATGCATGTGGTTTAAGGAAACTTTATGATTTTAATTATTGTACGCATTCATTCGATGTCAAGGAATATTACATTTCAAAGTGATAAAGACTTCAGGTTTTTGTACGAGTTGTGATGAGAATTATGAAATTCTTGTAATATTTCCAATATTTCATTATTGACAGCAATACTTTTTGATCAATAGGTATACATTTGGTCAAGTTGAGAGTTGTTATAAACGTGATTTTGGAAATTTTCGCGTTCTTTACAATTTTTTAATTTTTTGAAGATTTTTTTTTCGAAGTTTTGGTAATTTGTGATTGGCGATTTTGTGGCTTGGTATCAAATTTTCATCAGTCTCGGAATTAGAGAATACAATTGTGGAAATTTTTCAGAATTTTTGAGGAAAATTTTTCATTAGTCTTGAGATCAGAGAATACGATTGTGGAAATTTTTTCAAAATTTCGAGATCGATGCAGGAATGAAAAATATTAGCATGTACATTGTAAAATGTCTAAAAATTGACGGAATATTCGTGAAATTCGAATTTCTGTATAATAATAATGATAAGAGGATGGAAAATTCAATTGGCTTTTTTTGGAAACTTTTTTTACGATGGAAAAAATTTTTTCAACAATCTCCAATCTACAGAAATATCTGAAAAACTCTGAATACTAGTAAATTTACAACGAATGTCTCTAAATTTCCGTAAATTGGTACCATAATTAAATTATTAGAAAAAAACGAACAAACAAACAAACAAACAAATAAAAATAAAAAAGGAGTTTTTTAAAAAAAATTGCAGAAAACTCCCCAGAAATATGTTTTCTTGTGTATTCAAAAGCTTTGTAAAACCTGCAAACGATGCAAATTATAATCGCGAAAATTATAAAAAATTTGATTTAAAAACACAAAAAAAACGTATGAAAACTCAAAAATGTAAAAATCATTACGTTTATCGTAAAAATTAGAAACGGAAATTATGCTGAAAGAATTTTCGGAATTAATTTGTCACTCCTAATTTTTATAGTTATTTTTCGAAATATCTAACCAAATGACTGAAAATCTGCAAACCTCTGCATGCCTGCAAAAATAAAAGTTTCGAAAGGATCGATATCAGGGAAAAAAAGTGAGTCCATCTAACCTCGTTTACTCCATTATCTCGCTTGCTTTATTCACGTTCACCGCATTTTTACGTATCACTACCAGAGATCGCAATCTCTCTAACGATGCCAATATCGAAGACCGTGCGCGTTCGCATTAGAATAAATCTGCCGAGATTAACACACAGAGGAAAAATCTAGTTAAAAGTACATAATATAAATACATACATAAATAAATACACACATCAGTAGATTTAAAATTGAAATTTTAATATCATCGAAAATTTTTTCTAGCATTCTATAAGGCAGAATAATCGACACATATATATATATATTTTTTTGAAAATTAAAAATGTTGTTCAAGTCGTAATTTTCTGAAGCCTCGAATTCGAGAAAAACGAAAAACTTTCAATTATCGATTATACAAAAACTAATCGAGGTACCAAAATAATTCTTAGTAATAAAATTTTCTCAATCGTATGAACTTTTCACAAATATATTTGGAGATATTTTTCCAGTTTGTGTGTACAAAAACTTAGTATATTTCACTCGATTTTACTGACTTCAGTCGAAGAATATTTTCTATGACATTAAATTTATCCATTTACGTGAAAATTCCCAAGATCCCGAATCCACGATTATCTCGAAATCATTTATTCCCGTTTTTAATTACACGACGAAAAAAAAATGTTTCCCGCGAAAATATTCACGAATTACCGTCATCTTTGCGCCGGACACGTAGTGCAATTATTCAAATTGCGTTTGAAAGTTACAAATCTGCCGGTGATATTCGAGGCTTTTGAATTGCGCCACGCTTTTGCGTCAAACGAAGCGAAAAGCTCGAAATTGGAGTGGGCAACGCTTTGCAGGACCGTAAATTAGAGTGTTGGGGTGAGGGGAGGATTTTTCTGCACCGTAGTGACGAAGGTTGCGGGCATTTATCGGCCTAATTAGAGATTTCTCAATAAGTCTGTTAATGAGAAGAAATTATACGCAATAAACAGAGTTGAAAATGTAGTGTTCTGATAAGGATTGAGCCTCTGTGAAAATGTTCTAAAATGGTTGAAAATCAAATGACTTTCGAATTCAGAATATTTCGAAGTTTCTGAAAATTTCAGAAAATTCTAGATGACACTTGAACATGAATAGGAAATAGAGAAAACTGTGGAAATCGGTCGCACTCCGGAAAATTCTCAAAAACACTGGGAAATCGAGAGAAACGTTAATTTTCCTATCGACACGAAAATTTTATTTCGGCTGTGCTTGAATTCGATTTTTCCCTAGAATTGTCAGGAACTATAATCATTTCGTTTTTATCGAAGATTGTTTCACTTCGTTGAACGCGGGTTCTAAAAACGTTTGAATTTTCAGGTGGAAAATGCAGAGCTGACGCAAGTTTTATTATTATTGCCAACGTTTCGTCATAGCGTATGAGTCTTACGACGTAAAGATAGCCATAACATTACATTCATTGATAAATGCGATCGTATACATTTCATGATTTCTTGAATTACGGCTGTAAAACGGAAAAACCACGCGAATTGGAGATTGTGGTAAGGTTCATTTTATTATGTGATTACGTGGGAAAATGTGCCTTACGGAAAAATGGACGTGATTTGAATGAGTGAGAATCATCATGAGAAATAAACTTCTGATATTAATTTTCGGAATATACAGTCGAATTTAGATATTAGTCCCTGAAAGACAGTAAAATGGGGATATCAATTCTGAAAATGTAGTTAACTATTGATAAAATACTCCAAATGCATTAAAGTTCGAATATAATTTGTTTTAATGCAGTCAGGTCTCGATAAGTGTCCTTGAAATAGATTAAAATGCCGCTTTTCGTCCTTTGAACATAATCTATTGTCAATATAAGTCTTTTGAATAAGTCGACTCTCGATGAGTGTCATTAAAATACAATAAAAAGCTGCTTTCAGTCCTTTAAATATGGTCTAATATCGATGTACGTCTTTTTTTAAATACAGTCGACTCTCGACAAGTGTCCTTAAAATACAGTAAAATCACGATCTTTGTCCCCTCAATACACTCACCTCTCGACATTAGTCCTTGAAATACAGTCGACTCTCGATAAGTGTCTTTCAAATACAGTAAACTGTCACTATTTGTCCTTCAAATACACTTAAATCTCGATGTAGTCCCCTCAAAATAGTCCAGGTAAAAGAAAAATCCAAAATAAATTTCATGGTTGAAAAATCCACAGAAAGAAGCTCACTTAAGAATTGAGAATTACACCCCAATTTTTCAATAACAACTTTTATTTAAAATGCGTCGTCAAACATTCGTCAAACATCTACAAATCACTGTATCACCGAATAAATAACAATAAATAATCGTATAAATAAATAAATAAGTCAACAAATCAAATTCGAGAACGTTGATTTCAAGTCTCGTTATCGGTATCGTTGTATGATGATTCCGTCGATGATTTCGTTGGCATTTCCGGGGGCCATTTCCCTGCGGTTGCAGGGTTAGATGTGGTGGGATCGGTGATTATAATGGGCCCGATGGGTTCCGCTGTTTGCTCGACTTCTGAGGGGAGCACGGAAGTTTCGTTTTTGCTCGGTTTTTCACTGGTTGATTCGATCTCTGTTGAATCGGGTTTTTCTGAGCTCGTCGGTAGATCGATCGGGGGCAGTTCCGGTTTCGGGGGGATTAGGTCGGTGGATGGTACTTCGACTTGCGCTTGGCATTGTCGACCGGAGAAGCCCGGTAAGCACCGGCATCTGAGGAAAATAGTGCGTTTCGGATAAGTTGTGTGATCATAATTTTTTGGGGGATGAGAGGTTTTTGAATTGGGTTTGTTCGAATTTTGATGGGAGGTTTTGGAACTAGTGTGAGAATGGTTTTTTGGTTGATGGGAGGTTTTGAAGTTTCTGAATTAAAGTTTGGAAGTTTTCAAATTGAAGTCCAAACTTGAAGTTTTCGAACTGGAGTTCGAATATAAAGTTTACGATTTGAAGTTAGAACTTGAAGTTCCGGAAGTTAATTCGCAGCTTGAAGTTGCCAAATGGAACTTTAAACTTGAAGTTTTTGATAGGAACTTCAACCTTGAAGTTTTGAAAGTTAATTTTTAACAGCGGTTTTCCACCCTCAACACAAGCTCGAAAAATCATAATTTCTGAAACGAGATTGTTCAAAAAATCGCAATATTGACGACTTTGTTTATTTCTTGACATTTGTAGATTTTGGATAGAGTAATTGTGACGATTTTGAAAATTTTCATTCTTTTTCTGACGTTTCTGGAATTCTGATAGTGAAATTTCGCAAACAGGTTCAACTTTCGATTCTCAATTTTCCTGACAGATCGTTTTTTGGCAAATCTAAAATGTCCGTTTAATTTTGCTGATACAAAATAAACATTTTGTAAGTCCAAAAAGTATAAGTCCAATAACTTTTGACATTTCGACTTCAGAAGTCGAGAATTTCAGGAATTTTAGTATTTAACTCTGGCAGAGTGAAAAAAGATGATATTTGTTTCTTAAAAATGTAATATCTTATCTAAAAAAGTCGACATTGTAAATTTTGAAAAATTTCTAAAAACTCCGAACCTGTAGTTTCCTCGTTCTGGCGTCATACTGACGCACGTCGCGTTATTTTTGCACACTTCAGGGTTGTCTTCACAGAACGTCAATTTTTCATCGCATAATTCGCCGGTGTAATTGGCATGGCATAAACATTCCCATGGTTTTCTATATAAATGAAGTCAAGAATATAGCTGGTTTTCTTTATTTTATGGTTGTTTATTGAAATATAGTCGAATTTTTTCTCCGCCATAGTGAAAGCAGAATTCGGAAATCGATAATCCATTTTTTAATAACATTAATACAGTGAACTTTTACTTATGGAAACTCTCGTTCATGAAACCGTATTTACTCTCGATATATATATATATATTCCACCACTGTTTCCATGAGTGAAAGTCTACTGTATAAATCACATTTTCTAACAATAAATTCGAACTAGAATGACGAATCATCATATTTAACTCGTAAGTCACAAAAATCACAACTCACTTGCAATATCCATTTTTGCAACCAGGATAAGGCACGCATTGTGAGCATTTTTCACCTGTCCAACCAACGGAACATTTGCACGATCCTTGAAAAATAGAATACGAAAATATTTATTTCTCGAAAAAGTGAGGAAATGGTACATTCTGCAACTAGTGAAGAAATAATGTGCCATGAAATTTCTAGAACGAGCTGAAAGCGAATTTTAGAACCAAAAATTATACCACTAATTGCGGATTTTCCATTTTCTCTGACAAGGTGACAAAAATGCGTCCAAAAAATGAAAACAGTGGGAAAAGTACGCACTTTCCCCACTTTGTAGGCTATAACTATTTTTTATCAAAGTATACCTGGACGAGTACACGTTCCACGGCACCCAGGCGTGCAGAGTGCTGAAAGAAGACGTAAATTTAATCTTGGGGCCTTAAAAAAACGTTGACTTTTAGGGTTTTTGAAAGGGAAAATTTTTTATGAGGGGAAAAACTAACGCTTTTCACAGAAAAATCCTGTCCATCCAGGATTACAGGCGCAAAGTGCTCCACTTTTCAAGTCACAAGCGCCGTGGACGCAACCGGGCAAAGTCGCACATTCTTTGCATTTTGGACCTTGCCAGCCAAGACGACACCTTAGAAATGACAGAAATTGAATTTTGTATCAAATGATCTCATTATTTTCCATCATTATTTGGAATCTTCGATCTATTTTATATTCCATTTTCTCATTCAATCATTAGATTTTCCAAACATCGATTACTTCCAGTGATAACGATTATTATGAAATTATGAAATGTGAAAGTTGTGATAAGATCATAAGAATAATGATGATTAATTATTATCATCACATTAGTGTTTAAACATCTTAGCGTTTTATCATTATATAAGCGTTTTAACATCATTTTTGAATTATTATCATTGATGAATGATGATTTTACTTGGATTTAGTTGATTTAGGTCGGATTGATTCGGATTCGTGTCACCATGGGAATGTCAACCTTTTTTGTACTTTTATTTACTGTATTGAGAAAAATCATGCATTTTAAATTTTATTTACTTGCATTCGCCGGGTTTGTCGCAATATCCATTACATTCTGACGCACAAATCGGTTGCGAGCAGAAAAGACCTTTCCAACCTGGATCGCAAACGCATTCGAAGCTTTGATTTTTGCATCTGCGGAAATTATGATCATTATGATTGAATATGGATGTTTTGTAGTGATTTTTGGATATTTTGTGATTATTCAAAGTTGTTGTAATTTGTGATTCGAAGATATATCGTTATTTTTGTACTGATTTGTTCAATATTTGCAGTTACTATTTCTTTTTTTTTATATGATAGATTATTAAATATAAATTTGTTTGATTTTGAAATAAGAAGTTTGACAATTTTGATTCGGAAAGTTTGAGATTTTATACAATAAATTTGTGAACACGGAAAAAAAGTTAGAATTTTAAAAGTTCGAATTTTAAAAATTTTGAACAAACGAACTATAATTTCGATATCAATTGATTTATAGATCATTTATCATCCATCCATTATTATTTATGCTTTTAACAATAATTCGAGCATTGAACATTAATTTCTCAAATTACAAAATATTGAAAGGATCATAATAGTTCGATTTTCAAATTCAATATTTTACAATATATTTCCAAACACGGAAATAATGTTCAATTTCGAACAATTCGAATTCGTTGATTTTCAAAGTCCTGAATCGAAAATTTTTTTTTTTAATTTTAATTCAAAAATTAATATAAAATACTTTGTTCCGTGGAGTCAAAATGCAAAATATCAAAAGTTCGAAAATTTTGAAATTTTCAGTCTTAGAATCTTAAAATCACACATAAATACACTAACATATAATATTTTCCGAAATTTTTGGGAGTATAAAATCATTTCACTCAAGTCTCCAGCCATTTTCGTTTTCGGCATTTTTCAGAAATTTAACATAAATGACTTCAACCGATCCAAAAATTTTATATCTCTCGAATTTCGAAAAAAATGCGAATTGGCTGAATGTCAAATAATTATTAGTTGCATTATATGAAATTCTTACCTCCCATGTTGACACCCTGGTAAAGGTATGCACTGGTCACATAAAGGCCCATAATACCCTATATTCACGAAAAAAAATTTTTTTCTCACGTCATCATAAAATAACATATTGTTGCCAGAAAAATACTCATTATCAAACATAACTCACCCAATTTACAAGAACACTGATTCGGAGACACACAAAATCCTTGAAGCGGGTGACATCCTTTTTTGCAAATCGGGACATCGCATAAATCACCCGTCCATCCTAATTTGAACAACCATTTTTCACTTTCGAAACCAAAATCCAAAAACTTCGGAAAATTCCACAAAATGACTCCAAAAGTGAAACCTCAAATTTAATCTCACCATCAATTCAAATATTCAAAACTTTCGGGAAATTTCTTGATAAT
>JAPYZK010003583.1:0-11680 GCA_030522785.1 Platygaster equestris
AAAATTTTCAAGCGATGGACGAAATTCTGCCGGATTTCATAATTCTCCAAAGTTTAAAAATTCTTAGAATTTTAGAAATGTTAAAATAACCAAAATATTCCAAATTTCCGAAAATTCGAAAATTTTTTAAATGTTCAAAATGTTCAAGCTTTGTAGATTTCAAAAATGTCAGAATTAAAAACTTTATTCTTCAAAAGCTCTTATCCAATTTTCCAAAATTATCAAAATTTTGAACACCCTCAAAATTCTCGAAACTTCATAATAAATAAAATACGCGTCATTTTCAAAAACTTGAAAATTCTGAAAATGTTAAAAAATCTCGAAATCTGCACATACTGTTCCACTTTTACCGTACGTCCCACACAAACTCAATTTTTCCAAACATAACTATACCATCCACTCAAACTTCCACACACTCGGACCTCGAAACAAGGCTTCTCAAATAAGCCAATCCACTAGTTTCCACCTCAAAATTCTACAACCATTTTTTTTTTCCTGATGTCAGCCACACAAAAACAATGTCCCGACAAATAAAAATATAACAAACCACCGCGTATTCGCAGCCTGGCACCCCGCCGTATTTATAACCACGTAATAAAAGTAAACCACGAAAGTCCGAAAAGACGAGCAGATTTAATAAATGACCCGCCGAGTTTGATCTGCCGCTACAAAAGCCCTAAACGTTCGCGAGCGACGTCGCGCTCGTTATTTTCGTCCGATAGATGAATTTTTATTTCAAAACTCATTAGGCGAAGCGTCGGAGGAAAGATCCCCCTAGGGGGTCGCCGGGGCGTGAAACGAGGGCGACGGAAATAAACGATCGAAGCGAGATCCCGCGGGATAATATATTTTTGTTTTGATACATCTGTACGCGCGATGTCAAACGCGGGCGACGCGTTATTTCCGTACGAACGCGATGTTCCTCCTCCCTCTCCCGGCGTTTCGCATGCGTGTACCCCGTCTTTTTCGCATTTTATTGGTGCGCGGGTGCGGAGTCATGCGCGAAAATGGATGGCCGCAAAAAAGTTAACGAAGTTTGGACGTGCTCGGTGAGAAACAACAACAGTTGCGCATTCCGTGTCGCATATCGCGCCTAATGCTCGTGTTTGGGGGGATTTTGCGCTTTTGACGCGTGATTCGGTGATTTGATGCAGGGATTGGAAGTTACGACCAGGGGAGCACGAGAAACCTTAAAGCGGGCTGTTGAGTGTCTAAACATAAACCACTCATGACTTGAGCCGACCTAACCTTAAAGCGGGCTGTCGAGTATCTCAACATGACCGAATATGACCTAACCCGTCTTGACCTTCAAGCGGGCTGTTGAGTACCCTAATAAAGCGGGCTGTTGAGTGTCATAACATAACATAACTTTTTTTACGGAAAATTCTCAATTTCAGGACTATCCCTCTAACGCATCGTTGATATTTTCGCGTCGATTCCGTCGATTCCAGATCGGAAAATATAAACAATAGAGAAAATTTTTCAGGACAAAACTCATGTTAAATGAGATGCTCTACAACTTTTGTTCAAAAAATTTTTCACTAACGCAAGCGGTTACCGAGATATTCCGGCTCAAAACATTTTCATCCCTTATTTTTTTGTTATAAACAATGACCATTTGTTTATTTGCAAGAAAATTCACATCGATATAAATATCATTTTGTAGGTATTCTTACACTCTACAAAAAAGTATTCATGACTTTTTCTACCAATTGCGAAAATAAACAAGAAAAACGCGAAAAACTAACTCACCCCCTAAAATAAAGATGGCGGAAAAACCGCAAGGGGTTGGAGGTCGAAAACTTGGCAAATTTCATCTTTCATGGTCCCCTAACAACCCCTAAAATTTCAGCTTGTTCCGGAAAATTCCGATATTGAAAGGTAATTTCAATGTACTAAACAGTTATCTCGTTTTTCGTTGAGCTTCGTCTGAATGCGAAACGTGCGCTCGCGGGTGACGTGTTTCTATTTCCAAGGAGAGGAGAGGAACCGTTCATTTGTCAAAATTGTGTCAGTCGATCGTTCCTTGTTTATGAAGAATGGCTCGCGTCTCGTCTCGACAGTAGTCGGCTCTCGAGTCAATTGAGAGTCACGAGAAACATAAAAAAACCCACATCGTAAGTTGCGCAAGATCCTTGGAATTTCGGAAGATAAGACTTTCGAAATTCCCTATCGCGCAATGTCAAATGTCGATAGTTTTACTCGCAAAAAAATTGTTCGTATTTCTTTTTTGCTGGCATACTCTATACTTGCCAATCATAATTTTCATAAATTGTGTGAACATTTTTCGGGCTAAGGAACGAAAATACATACATATAAATAATTTCTCGGTATTTTCAAGTTTTCAAAAATGATGTTTGAAACTTCTGAAAATTTCGATAGTTATGAATTTTTCAACAAATTGAATATTACGTCGAAGGCAAGTACCTTTGCATACCGAGACCCCCACCGAGTACTCGAACATCGCGACACATCACCGAAGCCAAACACGACGTTACAAAGCGAAGCTCTCGAAAGAAGAGGAAAAAATAATGAATCTGAATAATTCGAAGATCGAGTTGTTTAGTAGATCGGGCAATTTAGATTGAGAGATTGGCCGGGGCATCAACGAGCGTCGATCCCATTTAACCGGTCTGATTTATAACGGCACGCTCGCGTCGTGGCAGATATAAATTCAGTGTTTGTAGTAAACGACGTATTATCGATGACCCTTCCACGGGGATACAATCGCATCGACTATGCATCGATTGATCGCACAATGCATGATCCTATTCGGCACAAAAAGTACTTGGAAAGAAATCTACATTTCACGTTATAGGGTCATAGGTCGGTTTGAGTCTTCTGTTAAAAGATCTTTACAATTCTTGGGCCAACAATTGTTTATACAATGAAAGTTATGAATATGCTGATGCAATTTTGAATCATTATTTGTTCGTTTTCGTGATTGATAATCCGAGTTTGAGAGTTTGACAGAATTGAAATTCGATTGGAGGATTTAATTGGAATTCCATTCGATTTAATTCGATTCGAAGTTACATTGGGTGAAAATTTTATACTGCGTATTGTAGTAGAAGAATTGACGAAAACTGTTGGAGTTAAGAGTTTGAAAAAATTGAAATTCGATTCAATTTAACTTGATTCGATGTAACTCGATTGGATTCGATTCGATCAGAATTCCAGAATTCAATTGGAATTCGATTCGATTCAATTCAATTTACGTTCCGAAATGTGAATTGGTCAAACGTTTTATAGATAATGTTGCTAGAAGTAGAAGAATAAAAAAACTGTCAGAGTCGAGAGTTTGACAAAATTGGAATTCGGTTCAAGTATATTCGATTCACATTCCGAAACGTAATTGGTTAAAAATTTTATACTGTGTCTTATAGCAGAAGAATTGACCAAAACTGTTGGAGTCGAGAGTTTTACAGAATCTAAATTCCATTCGATTTAACTCAATTCAACGATACTCGATTGAATTCGATTCAATCAGAATTCGAGAATTCAACTGGAATTCGACTCGATTCAATTCAATTTACGTTTCAAAATGTGAAATGGTCAAACGATTTATAGGTACTGTTTCTAGAAGTAGAAGAATAAAGAAACTGTTGGAATCGAGAGTTCGGCAAAATTGGAATTCAATTCGATTCAGTTAAAATTCGAATCTATTCAACTCTATTCGATTCACATTCCGAAATTTCATTGGTTAAAAACTTTATACTGTGTCTTGAAGTAGAAGAATTGACGAAAACTGTTGAAGTCAAGAGTTAGACAGAATTGAAATTCGATTCAATTCAACTTGATTCGATGATACTCGATTGGATTCGATTCGGTCAGAATTCGAGAATTCAATTGGAATTCGATTCGTTCTAATTCAATTTACATTTCGAAATGTGAATTGGTCAAACATTTTATAGACATTGTTTATAGAAGTCGGAGAATAAAAAAAAAAGTTGGAGTCGAGAGTTTGACAAAATTAGAATTCGATTAGATTCAATTGAAATTCGATTCGGTTCAATTCTATTCAATTCACATTCCGAAATTTCATTGGTTAAAAATTTTATACTGTTTCTTGTACTAGAAGAATTGACAACAGTTGGAGAGAGTTTGATAGAACTGGAATTCGATTCGATTCAATTCGATTCAACTGTAGTCGACTCAACGTAACTCAATTACATTCAATTCGGTTCGATTGGAATTCGATTCAATTCACATTTAGAAATATAATTTGGTGAAAAATTACACTCTTTCTAAGACTTCAACACATCCAACTCCTTCAAAACCTCGAAAATTCCGAAACTCACCAATTTCAAACTCAAAAATTCTTCAAAAAATCGAAATCCTCAAAACTTAAAAACTGGAAAACTCGTAAAACTTCCAATATTTCAGAAACTTCCAAAACATCAGAACTTCGTAATTTTATTCTTCAAAATTCCACAACTTCCAACACTTCCTAGGCTTCAAAAGTTCCAAAACTTTGCAACTCCCAAACTTCAACGTCATGAAAATTCTTCAAAACCTCAACATTTCGAAACTCCAAAGCTACACTCGCGGATAAGTCCCCATAAAAATATTGTACATCGCGGATTTCTCGGGGGGCAACGCCAAAGACAACGACAACGATCTGCATCTCCATAACCAGAGAATGCGAACCCTATTTTCTTGCTTTGTCTTCCGTTGTAAGACGGCATTAATGGCGTGGGTGGTGGAAAGATATTGTTAGAACTTGCGGCTTAGGCATCCGGGGGGGAGCACCTTGCTAATGGGGTTTTAATGATGGCCAGCTGTCCGTCACACACTTTTAGAGGAGACCCCTATGCGCCCCAGCAATCACACATCCCGATCTTCAAACCCCTTATTATTTCCAATTTTCCTCGATCATAAAAAGTACTCGCGACAAGTGCACTTCTCACCTAGCTCCCCATCAGCACTCATTTCTCATTCTTCAAGAGCACTAGATCTGATTAATTCTCAACTTTTGAAATTTTGAATTCAAAATTCAATTCATTCAATTCGCTGTCACTGTGAAATTTTGAAATCGGAAATCCCAATTTGCATCCCTCACGAAATCGAACTCAAATTTCACAAAATGTGGTGTCTGACTTGTGTAATTTTCGACCTCAAAACGTTCCCTGATGAATTTCCCCTTTTTAAAAAATTGGGAGGAAGGGAAATTTTGAATGAACGAGACGCTCATTTCGATTTAACGATTGAATCGTGCTGGGCTCGTCTTGCGAGAGGTGTCAACGCTCGCCGACTCGTGGCCCTCACTCTCGTAAATCTGCGCTGACGAAAGGAGCTGCATTGTGATTTACGCGCGCCGGAGAATTCGTTGCGATCCATTTTTGCGCACGTCATATCGTTTCCACTCGCGGTGGCTTTGTTTTCAGCCGCGTTATTAGAAAGTGCTTTTCCGCGAAGGGATATTTATATAAATCACGGAATTATTATTATGATCCAGATGATGTCAGAAACGTGGACGTTCATACGAATATAAGAGCGTGTGGGAATGAGATGAGGAATGAGAAACTTATTCGTCAATTTAATCCGATTACCGTCCATTTCCCCGAAAAACGATTTTCCCGACAGCATTTTATCCGTGAGAATATGTTAACGATGAAAATAATATTATTCTTTACTACGATTTTTTTTCGTTCAACTGTATTTTGGTCTAAAAGATGATAGTACGGGAAAAAATCTGTCAAATTTCGAAAAAGAAAGTAACATGTCAAAAAACCGTTGCTAAGGAACTGTCATCGAATTGTCGTGAAGCTTGCAGGTGAGAATTAATGTTGTCGGGAAACTGGTCTATCGAGCAAATTTAGTCGAGAAACTGGTCTTTCGGATAAAAGGCTGTCGGGAAAAAGGTTTTCGGGAAACTGGTCTGTCGGGTAAAAGACTATGAGGATAAAGGTTGCCAGGAAAATTTTATTTCGGAAAAATGGTCTTTCGGGTCAAAGGCTGTCGACAAAATTGACAGGAAACTGGTCTTTCGGGTAAAAGACTGTCGAGAAAAACGAGTGTCGGGTAAAAGGCCGTCAGAAAAATTGTTTGCAGGGAAACTGGTGTTTCGGGTAAAAGACTGTCAGAAAACTGTTGGTCGGGAAACTGGTCTGTCGAGCAAATTGTTTGTCGGAAAAATGGTCTTTCGGGTAAAAGGCTGTCGAAAAAATTGTTTGTCAAGAAACTGACAAAATTGTTTTTCGGAAAAATGGTCTTTCGGGTAAAAGGCTGTCGAAAAAATTGTTTGTCAGGAAACTGGTCTTTCGGGTAAAAGGCTATCAGAAAACTGTTGGTCGGGAAACTGGTCTGTCGAGCAAATTGTTTGTCGGGAAACTGGTCTTTCGGGTAAAAGGCTGTCGGGAAAATTGTTTGTCGGTAAACGAATGTCGAGTAAAAGACTTTCGGGATATTGGTACTTGGGAAAGTGACCGAAAACCATTCAATCAATGTTATGTACTAAAAGTTTATCAAAATAAAAATAAATATCGATATCATTTTACTTGCATTCAATTTTCCATATTTACTCAATACCTCCAGAGCACCATTCAAAAAAAGTTAAAACATTCCCAATTATCAATTTCCAGATTTATGTAATAATTTTCCAGCGATTAATTTTTCCAATCTGTATCAAACCAAAATTTCCCGCGATTTTCATTACTTCTCCAAAAACCTAACTGCGTCTGAAAAAAAATTCCGGTTCCGGAAAATATCCAATTCCGGAAAGTATCCAATGACAAAACACACTGGATAATATATTCGATAAATCTTATACTGGAGACAAAAGGTTCGGATCAATCTGTGAGAATTTCAAGATTCTGTATGCAGACGCGTCTCTTGGGACCGGCACCGGAAAACTCGGGACATCTGCTCGGCACATGACTGTTTTCGGTTTTCCCAACTCGAGTTGGGATTGGAAATATTCACACAAGATCGATTCTAAAATAGAAACCCAATATTTGAGACTGCATGATTCAGGGATATTTCTCGGTATCAATGCGTGGAAGACATATATCGCCTTTGGACGATTAATTACTCCTTATCTGATGTAGGCTTTGGAGGATGATTTACAAAGTTATCTAACTGATGATAAGAGATAAGAGCAAGGGACGAGGGAAGAAGTCGAAGGTTTGATTTCTGAGAAGTTTTTTTGCATTGTTCACAAATTGATTCTCTTCAAAACAAATCATGTGTGTAGTGGATGACTTCCGAAACATCTCGAATTTCAATTTAAGGATCATCAAGTCATGACTTCAACTTTATTCTCCAAAAATTAGAACTGCTCTCAGACAGTTTGAGGGTCTTTCTATGAAACTGCAAAAGTTTTCCCAACTTGAAAAATGTTCAGAGTCTCCCCGATTTTTCACACTTGGTGCAAAAAATGATCTCGAATGACGTTGATACTTCCAAACGCCCTACAGACAGCAAAGTCAACAGTACTTATTTTTCGTTCTCCCCAAAAGAAAAAAAAAACTCCCACAAAATCCAATGATCTCGAGAAAATCTACAGCCATCACGATTTCGCGTGCAATTACCCCCTCATCGACGATAAATAACGCGTCGTAAAACGCGACAAATCTCGAAATTTCCCGGGAGGCTGAAAGATCGATTGGTTTCGCCTCCGAGCGTGACAAACGTTTGACTAGCTGCCAAGCCCTCGGACTTTATTTACACTCATTAAAATTACACGAGGAGCGCGATGAAAATATACTCATCTTCGAGATTTATTCGTCATTCTCGGATATTTTTAATTTCCCCCCGTGACATCTGCATACACGGACAAAAGAATAACATCAATGTACCCCGATAGTTTGTACTGGCCGCTTATTTTTGGACGGGCCCCCGCCTGCGTGGCCTCGTCCTGGGTCTATTTTTTCGAAAGCGACAGTGGATCGAATCACGAAAAATTCGTCTTCGAAGAGCGATATCCGGCGCAGATGGCGCGGGATCCATTGGGAGTCGATTGATTTGGCGACCGCATCGCATGCACTTGCCTTGGGAGAGAAGAATACTGAAGAGAGTTCGACTTTGCAGCTCATTCAGGGCTTTCGCTTTCTTTGAGTGGTGTTTATGGGAAGTGGGATATTCTGGAAATTACGAGTCTACATCTCGCATAAACTGACTTGCACGTGGACGAAGATGGGAAGACTTGGGAAGTTATTCGATTCAGGGATGGGAATTAATTGTGATATCGAATTGAAATATTATTTCAGCGACATTAATACAATTTTCAGACCAAGGGGTATATGAGGGTGATTTTCGAGAGGTGATTCAACTCGAAAATACATATCCACTATTGCTTGACATCGAGTCAATTTTAGGATGAGAATATTGGTATAATAGTTCTACTGCGATATCTGCTAAAATGATGCGCTTGACAACGTTTTTGGACTGAGGGGTGCTAGAGGGGGGATTTTCGAGGCATTGATTCAACTCGAAAATACATATCCAGCCAATGGTGGAAAAGTTGGGGTATAAGGAGGAAAAACGAGGACATGTGCATTTGTTGGAAAATGTTCGCGAGGAGGTAAGTGAAATAACATTTTGAGGAGATATTGAAAAATGAAAAAAAAAGGAAATTTTGGAGAATTAAAATCAAAATTAGGAGACAAAAATTTCAAAATTGCTTGTA
Organism: Platygaster equestris; assembly: GCA_030522785.1. Taxonomy (NCBI): domain Eukaryota; kingdom Metazoa; phylum Arthropoda; class Insecta; order Hymenoptera; family Platygastridae; genus Platygaster; species Platygaster equestris. Next base: position 8,630 of record JAPYZK010003583.1, read on the forward strand.
TTTTTAGAAATGCTGAAATTTTTGCACTTTGACGGATTCATCGAAGTTTTAGGAATTTTGAAAATTTTCGAATTATTTGAAATCGTCGGAATTTACAGGATTCTAAAAATGCTCGAAATTTCTGATCCTTTCAAAAACTTTGGATGTTGAAAATCCTCGTAACTTTTGGAATTCTCAAAATTTTTCGGAATTATGGAGATTATATAAAATTTATATCATTTTTGGAATTTCGAAATAGTCGAAATATTTGAGATTCTCGAAACTTTGAAAATTCTCCAATTTTTCGAAAATTTTGAGATAAGGTGTAAGTATCGTCAAAATTCTCGAAATTCTTGAAATTTCGAAGTAATCAAAATATTACAAATTCTTGAAATTTTGAAAATTATTAAAATTTCCATAATCTTCAAAATACTCAAAATTGTTGGATATTATGAAAAACTTCGAAAATTTTGCTTAATTTCAAAATTCTCAAAATTTTCGAAATTCCTGTGTTTTCGGTTATTTTTTTTCAATGATCGAAATCTTTGAAATTTTTTAAAACTTGGAAAATTCTCATAACTTCCGAAAATTTCATAATTTTCTACACTCTTGATATTTTTCAAAATTTAAGAATTTTTTAGAAGTTCGCAGATTTTGAAAATTCTCCACGTACCTACATTTTTGAAATTTTAGAATGATCAAAATATTTCAAACTCTAAAAATATGAAAATTCTCAAAACATCCAAAATTCTCAAACTTTTTAGAATATATCATTAATATTCTTGAAATTCTCAAAATTTCAGAACAAATTAATTATCCAATATTCTACGAACTTTTGAAACTCTTGAAATTCTCATAATTTACATACATTTTTGATATTATCAAAACCATCAAAATTGTTAAAAATTTTTCGTTCATTCAATTCAATTAAATAACGTCAGAAAATCAACATCAAAGAAGGTTTTTTTGTCATCTTTCCAGTTTTTCTCGAATTAAAGTGTCATACCAAAAAAATTCAATGACAATTCAATTTTCAAAATCTAATAAAATCCCGGAATTCCAAAAAAATTTACCGTCCAATTATATTATGAATACTATTACATCCAGCATTTAAAAATTTCAAGAATTTGGATTCATTCACTATACTCGTAATTTTCAGACAATTCTCAAATTTTCATTTTAAATTTCAAACTCTCAGAAAATCTCATTAAATTTTCATATTTCGTACAATTTTTATAAAATTCCATACATTTTATAAAATTTCGTAGAATGTTCTAAAGTTATTCACACATTTTATAGAATTATGAATTCCACAAAATTTTTCATCGTCAAAATTTGTGACGTCAAATTATCGAGAACTCCCCCCCTCCCCCTGTCACAAACTGTCACAGATGTGCTGACCTCCCCCTCTCCTAAAACCGTGACATCATTTATGAATGTTTCCTTACAAGCGGATAAAAAACTATCTCTTGTAATATAAAACTCGAGTCAATTAACTCATACGGGCTGAATTATGAGGGAGACTAGGAGAGCGTTCTCGCGTGTCCCAAGGTCGTCGGCGACGACGATCGCATGTCTCAGAAGCCGGGAACGGGAGTCAACGGTGGCTCCCTGAATGAATAATTCGGAGGATTTATGGGCTAGAAACCCCCGGAATCGAGCTCCCGTTCTCACTTTGCTCGGCCTATTTAGGCCTTCATCAAATCGCAAATTGCCCGATCAAATCACGCTCTCTTCCCGAGGCGTGCGAAACTTCCTTTTTCGGTAGCGATCCCCCGCGCTCGAATACTTTCACAAAAGGTCCTAATTGGAGAACGGTAATTCAAAAGGTGCTAAACGCCATTCCAATTAAGTTCATTCTTTCGTGGGAAGCAGTGGAAAAATGAACCTTATCGAAATTAATATGGCTCTAGGCACCTGTTGAATTCATTTTTGACCGTTGGATCCAACAAATATCGTAAATAAATCGGGTCATCAATAAATTATTATAATGGAAAACTTTTCTTTATCACTGCGTTGTTGATACAAAGAAAAATTCATGTTTTTCGATATTTTCAGTTAGTTTTGTTCTTAATTGACAATTGAAATGGTTTTTGCGAGAAAAAAATCCACCGAGCCGGGAATCGAACCCAGGACCTCCCAATTTCATGTCGGGTGCTCTAACCAACTGGGAGGTCCTGGGTTCGATTCTCAGCTCGGTGGATTTTTTTTCTCGCAAAAACCATTCTAATTGTTAAGTAAGAACAAAACTAACTGAGACTATCGAAAAACATGGATTTTTCTTTATGATTATAATGATTTTTATTATATGATCCCGACTGGGGAAAGGGAATTCAAAAGGTGCTAAACGCCATGACAGTGAAGTCCATTTTTTCATGGAAAGCAATGGAAAAATAACCTTATCGAAATTAATAATATTAATTATGACTCTAGGCACCTGTTGAATTCATTTTTGACCACCGGATCCAAAAAATATAGTAAATAAATATTTTTGAATCATAAAATAAACATTTTCTGAAACAATAATTTCGGGAAATTACGATAAACATTTTTCGAAATTATAGACAATATTTATGACTGATGCAATTTTTGAAATCGTTTCTATTTTTTGAAATGCTGAGGGAATTTCTGAATTTTGACGGATTTATGAATGTTTTACTATTTTGTAAATTTCGTTATTTTTTGGAATCATCGAAATTTTCAGGATTCTAAAAATGTTTGAAATTTTCGAAACTTTTAAAAAATTCGAGTATTAAACATTCTCATAACTTGAAATTATGGAAATTTTTCAAAATTAGAGAGGTTTTAAAAATTTCGTTCACTCTTGAAATTTCAGAATTAGTCGAAATATTGAAATTCTCGAAACTTGGAAATTTTTCACATTTTTCAAAAATTTTGATTGATCTATAATGTCATAATTGTTTAATTTTTGAATATTCTTAAAATTTCCAAAATGCCTAAAATCGTGGAAATTATGGAAAATTTGTCTAAATTTCAAAATTCGAAAGATTTTGAAAATCCCGAAAATTTGCGAATGCCCTGATTTTTTCGCAATTTCTCAGTAATTTTATT
>JAPYZK010003584.1:0-15687 GCA_030522785.1 Platygaster equestris
TATGGGGGTCTCTGTTCTTGACGTGGTCATTTGAATGACCTGGCGATCCTGCGGACCTTTTCTGAATATTTAGCGAGGTAAGTATTATTTGGGCTCGGTGGAGGTATATTTTCCTTTTTTTTTGTTTCTTTTCAGGGACATTAGGACTCAACCCCGGTGGCAAGGGTGACGGTTTGGGGAAATTTATTTTCTCATAAATTTCAGGTCCCTCCCAAATTTACAACGTTACAGAATCCATAATTTCTTCGGCTCGAGCCTGAAGTACAAACTAAAAACTACACTCACCTCAAACAGATCACTGTACAAAACCATAAAAAACAAAAAACTGAGAAAAAAATTCGCGATCACCTTCTTCTTCAAATTCTATGGCCTAACTCTTTGCATAACTTGTCAAATCTTTGCGATTGTTTGCCATCACTTTGACAGTCCTGACACCAGGCAAAAGTCACTTGAGTGACAAGGATCACTCGGGTGTTTCCGCGGACGCTCCGTACTGTTCCGAAGTCGCTCGGGCACGCTCGGTTAATGCCAGAGAGTACGGGAATATTTGTCCGGGGCCAAAGAGTCCGGGATTATTCAGTCCGGCGATTTGCTCGACAGTCCGGCAAGGCGTCAACAGCTGTGACTTGTATTTGAAAGGGATCCGATACTACGGACCCTAAAATTTCCCTAGGGCGGGAAATTTTAAATAGCATACATATAGATACACTGCATTCATAATTTCGAAACTTCTGCTCTACATCAGGGTTTCGGGGGGTAATGCCAACGAGTCCGAGAATATTTTGTCCGGGGCCAGAGAGTCTGGGATTATTCAGTCCGGCGATTTGCTTGACAGCCCGGCAAGGCGTGAACAGCCGTGACTTGTATTCAAAAGGGTTCCGATACTAAGGACACTAAAATTCCCTAGGGCGGGAATGTTGAAATTATGAATGCAGTATATCTACATATATATGCTAATTGAAATTTTCCGCCCTTGGGAAATTTTGGGGTCCCTAGTATCGGATCCCTTGTGAGTACAACTCTCGGCTGTTCACGAGATCGATTGTGGCAGATCGTGCTTTAGTAGCGCACAAACCGTACATTCGTTGTAGCGCACAAATAAGCACTGATGAGGACAAAAAAGGTCTGGTTGGTCTATTACGTTTTGGCGATTTTTTTTTTTTTTTTTTACAATTATCTCGGGTCAATGTACTGTATCGAATTGACGTGTTTTACGTGTGATTATATCAGTGGCGACGATGAAAAAAAAAAAACGGAAACAATAAGTTTTCATTCATATAGCGACTTCTCACGAAAATGATTTTTTGCGTCGAATTTTTCAATATGCACATCAATGGGATGTTAATTCTAAAAAATGATTTGTCACTCGAGAAAATCACTTCCGTGATAAATCAGGATTTCAAAAGCTTCTGATCGGCTTGTGCATGGTCGTGCACAGTTGTGCACTACAAAAATGGCATTTGTGCTGTAAAGGAGCCTCATTGCGTGCGCTGCGAAAGCGTTTTCGCTAGTAAGTCGTGCGCGAAAGTGATTTTCGGTGTACCTCTTTTGATTTTTTATGTAAAATATGCTGTAGACAAAAAATGTTGAGAGAAAAGTAGCGAATTTGAGGGGAAATGAAGCTCCATCTGGGGGGAAGACGCTTGGACTACCTGGCAACACGCAGCACTGTAGGTCGACCTGGCCGTCTGAGCCGAACTGTTTATAACTGAACAGTCTGCATCAGCAGGGCCCGTCGGCTCTCACCCGATCGAAAAAATAGTTGGGCAAAGTTTGGCGGATATCATGCCAACATCGGCCCGATGTCCCTTTACCGAACTTCAGCGTATGGGTTTCGGACCGCTATCGGCCCGATAACCCTGTGTCGAACTTCGGCGTAGGGGTTTCGGGCCGGTATTGGCCCGATATCCCTGTGTCGTCGAACTTCGGCATATGGGTTTTGGACCGCTATCGGCCCGATAACCCTTTGTCGAACTTCGGCGTAGGGGTCTCGGGCTTATATCGGCCCGATATCCCTTTGTCGAACTTCGGCGTATGGGTTTCGGGCCGTTATCGGCCCGATATCCTTTTGTCGAACTTCGACGTAGGGGTTGTGGGCGAATATCGGCCCGTTATCCCTCAGTCAAACTGCGGAGTAGGGGTTTCGGGCCGAATAATAGCCAATATAACAGTACGCAATTAAATGGACCGTCATTCTTAGCCACGGCACGCGTTAGCCTGAATTCCGGCCAGATTAATAATTTTTATCTCGCGCGGGGTCGCGGTGTGTTGATATGTAAGAAGTTATGGTATTATTGATAATAATAAATGGACAGAAGAAGAGAAAACTTACGGCAATACGTTGAAAACCATCGCGCTCTTGTGCGCGAAAGACAGCGTCTTTATGCCAGATTTCTAGACAACTTAAATGCAGGTATATATCAACATAATATGTTTATTGCTTTCACGTCGTATATATACTCAATCCAACAAAGATTGCGAGTCATATTGTACATAGATATTTTTAATTGAGTTTTTTTTAATAATCACAGCGCCAATCGATGAAATTGGAATCCAGGCTCGGAACCATGACGCTGACAGTGATTACGACCCTGGAAACAATATTGACGATTTCCTCAATAATGAAGACAATGGTTATTATGAAAACATAAATGTAAAACTGGACAATTTGTTTCTTATCTCCATCCCTCGTGAGTAGCAGTGAGAGATAATGAGATAAAATGATACTGAATCCTCTCCCGTTTCGTACTCATTCTCTCTTTTCCGATTTTTGACAGAAATTAATGGTTTTCCGACTTGAAAAATGTCGACAAATTTTTTCATGAACAGTCATAAATCATACTCAGTCTTCAAAATATGCTAATTTTGTGATTTACTCAAATATGTATGATTATCAATAATTATAAATATTTGAATTCATTCTGAAATTATTATGTTTGAATGATTAAATATAATATGAAATGGTGAATTAGATATGATTTTATCATTTTTATAGTCGAAAAATGAGTTATCATTGTCAAGCAGCGAAAAAGAGATGATGAGTACGAAATTGGAGAGAACTGAGAACCATTTGATCTCATTCTCTCTCACCGCGACTTGCAAGGGATTTGACGAATTTTTTATTTCAGTTTGGACTCGCTCATATTGTACGTACTTTTGATTAAACACGTTTGCATTAAAGATGAGACCGGATTTTTGTGCGAATTTTGTGCAAACTCCACACAAACTCCTATGTGAAGCGTTCGCACAAATGTTTGTGCAAATATGGGGACGTACCCATCAAAATTCGTGCAAAATTTGTGCAAACGTTTGCATGCAAGTGCATTTGGATGAAATTTGCACATGCTTCGTGCAAACTGTTCTCTGGGGGTACATATACTTGTTTTCTAATATTATATTTCGAATGCAGCAGCAGTATTTAAGTTATAAATGTATACCTATAATAATAATATGATGCAATACTATAAGAATATCCGCTACAACAAAAAACCACGGATTCTTAATGAAATTATGACATCTTCTTTTTTTGCTATTTTTTTTAATTAGCGACATTGACGGTGTTATTAGCAATCTAATCCAGCCAATCAGAGCGCGAATTTTAATGCAGCTGGAAGGGTATTGGGCAGGCGAGCCACGCTTTCACCTGCGCAAGCTCTTCTTTTCCGGCTTTGACTGGACTTTCAGATGCGTTAAATATCGCACTCTAATTAGCTGAAATTGATTTTATATAACTTCGTAAATTTTTCGAATTTCGAGAAATGGCAAACAACATATCCTCTAAGCAGTGAATAAAGAATTCTTGGTGTTCCGTTGATTTTGAAGAACTAATGCAATGATAATGCCAAACGTGTATATATATATATATATATATATATATATATATATATAAATAATATGAAATTAATCCAACTACGAAGTCATTGTTCATATTATACCACGGTTATATACATATTTACGATAATCGTATACTTACACTTACTATAAACATATGTAATAATGATTAATATATATATATATATATATATATATATATATATATATATATATATATATATATATCTTTTCATGGTGAGGATCGAGTTTTACACGGACAGAACGACCATTAAACTGACTCTGATTCCAAACACAGTTTCGATGGATTAGGTGTTTAGAAAAATGATGGTAATAGCATGACTTTTTCGATGATTTATCCGATTATTTTTTTCGTTACTCTAACCTCATACAAATACATTATTGCCCTCGCGTGCGTAATAAAAGTTGATTTCACTCAACGGGTACAGTCCTCGCCTTCGGCTCGGACTGCAACTCTTCGTTTCGCAAAATCAACATAACACGCTCGCGCAATGATATAATATTACTCCGATCTTCTACTCAATTTTTTGGCAATTGAAATGTTTGCGAGAAAAAAATCCATCGAGCCGGTAATCGAACCCGAGACCTCCTAATGTCATGTCGAGTGTTTTAAACATCTGAGCTACTTCGGATTGATAATTTTCGCGCCGAAAGCATTTCATAACGAGTTTGAAGTTCTGCCTAACAAGCGACTGACATTATCACGAATTTTTGTTATGGAGCAATTAAAATCTTAGGCTCTTGAAAGAAATGTTTCTCGAATGCTTGTCACACAGTTGTTATTAGTTCTCCGAAGTATTTTGCCAGAATTTCCAAAAACGGCTGCTACTTTTTCAAAGGTTGAACATACATTTAACATTGTGACGTTGGAAAATGCTTTTACGAGAAAAGTTCAGTTTCTTTATTTTGGAATCTCGCTCGGACTCCGGATGTGTGTGAATCGTGCTTTGGATCCGGATCGAATCATTTATTCGCTGTTTCATGTAGATTGGGTGTCGCTTTTTCAATCAAGCATGAGTTAATTTTGGCCGATTCTTTGCAAAGTTTTCCATAGTAATACAAGCGTGTACTCACCTTTTCTTGTCGCAGTTTTCATGGGACCAGGAAAGCCACCCGATATCGATTTTTTAAAAATTAATTCATTGAAGAACTAGTTGAGTTATTATTAAGGGGAATCGAAATCGATGGTATTGGGCTTCGAGAAAGGATAAAATGTATAACTTCAGATACTCTAGCTAGGGCTTGGATGGAGTGTCTTGAATCGCATACGAGCCGCGAGGGTGCATGCGAGCGATGCATAATTGTAGCTGTACGAGCACACAATCGTCAGTGCTACTTTAGTTTAAATGCTGAAGAGCGCACAAACGAAAGTTTCCCCGCTAGATTGCACCCCAATCATCATCATAGAGAATCCCCGTTACTGGCATTGGAGTCTATCAATATAGTTTCTATGTTTACCCTTGACTTGATGCATCTTGTGTGGATTGGGGTGATGAAAAAATTCATGGAAATATGGCTGGGAAAAATATTCTGTGAAAATCAAGTGTCAAGTTTAATAATTTGCGGTAGGTTGAACCTAATTTTATGTTAGCGTCGGTCAAGACTTAAGGGCCAAGTGATTCCAGAGAGGAAAACTCAACCCCACGAGCAAATGCCTCATTGGAAAGCAACGCAGTTCTCCTTTTTTTTGCTTTATTGCGGTATTGCTGTTTTAAAACCTTCATTATCTCTGGATTTGTATGAACATTTTTCACTACTGTTTGCAGCATTCCGAATTTCATGTTCTCGAGATCGAGCCGTCCACTACAAGCGTTTTGCAAAACTATATTCGAGGAGGTTTGTGAGTTTAACTCAATTACATTACGGGAGATCCGCTGTTCCAATAAACGTCCATGATTCAATTTATCTTGCTGACGATGCTGCAAATTTTCATTCTGATTTAAATGCTCGCAGTGCCTTTTCTTCTGGAAACTTATTAGCAAGAATGCGAAAAAAATTGTGGTCTGGTTACAAACCAATGGAGCAACTGGCGAATACAATGCGAGAAATGTTTGTTTAAAATAGAAAAAAAGCGACTATGCCCGAACGTGTACAAATTTTAGAATTTCAACGGTCAATTAATCCTGATGAAATTCACATAACCTCAATGAAATTCAATGACTCGATTCTGAAATCGAAGGCAACAGATAATTTTGTTTTATTAAATGATGAAACCTGCTTCGAGATTAAATCAATGGTGTGTCATGCGCGTGATTTTGGAGATATTCGTTTTGTGGGGTCTATTTAGTTGGAATAAGAGCAGGAATTTTTGCATTATCCTACTGGTTCTTCAATGTTGGAAGTGTAGGAGCTGTAGGGGGTCCCTAGCGAAGAGCAAATATTAATGAATGTCGATGATATGAGTGTAAAATTAGTAAAATTCAATGCCAGTAAAAATGCCACTGAATCAATTAATGTTATAATGTGTTTGCGCTATACTGATTTTTGATGAGGGAGGTTCTATGAAGTGCTTCTCAAGGTTATTACGGCTTGTATGATGTATGATCAACATATTTTATTTGTAAATATTATTACAAACGGAGAAGTGGAAAATATAATGACGCAGTTAAATATCGTAAATGAGATGCAAATCAAATAAAGCCAAAAATGAATTCATCCAACAAAATTTATAAGGGGATTTTATTTCCCCCAGTTATTATAAGTAAGATATATAATGACGAACATTAAATGAGTTGATTTAATAAATTATAAACTTCCTATGAAAATTCAAGGGGTAATCGCGAGCTAAAGGTCTTATTATCACTATGCGTTACAATGGACCCTAGAATTCGATATAATCAATAGAAAATTGATATTTCAAAATTTATTTTTGTAACAATAAATATGAAATAATGAATGCAACAATACATAGGAAATAATAAATAACATGATCATCTTTTCTCGGAAATAAGAGTCGCATTGAATCTCGCTCTGCCCCGTCAAAGTTCATCACTGCAGTAAAAAGAGACATTTCACTATTGATTGAATGAGTAAGATTAGTTGCAGGCTGTAATTTTTCAGGTAGTTTTTGATATAATAAATCAACTTCAATCTAAGTTTTCGACCTCCAACCCCTTGCAGAAGGATGGTTTTTCGAGGGTCGATTGGTTTTTCACAAATAACTTTCGCATTTATGATCATATAACAAAACTTGTGGACGCAATTTTGTTCCAAATTGTACATGCAACAACTTAACATTCCTGACTTATCTTATAATTCTCTTATTTCATTAATCACGTCGTCCGAAAAATTTGAAAAGTAGTTTTTTCGTATTTTCTCACATTTTTACTGATTCAAGTCGAAAAAAAAAACGTTGAAATATGAGCTCTCTGAGTTTTCTACATTTCTTGTTTCGGCCGTTTTTGTATAGTCGTCTTACTTTTTGCTCCCCAGCGCGCTCAAGTTGCGAGCTCCGTTTTTCTGCCAAAAACGAAGTACAAAATTTCAGCCTGCCCCTAATATTTTTCATCCATAATACTAACTTTGAACTGAATGTGGAGGCGGGGATCAGTCCGAGTGGGCTCGAGATCGGGCCGATCTCTAGATCTTTCGAACAAAATATGACGCATCAGATTTTGACGTCGTGGCTCTGACGCAGTCATACGAGAAATCGCGGTGCAGCTGCAGCAGCAGTGAGCAGCAGTGTTTTAAGTGCAATTACAAGACGTCATTTTTTCTTATATCTCTACTTTTTTCGTAGACGATTTCTTGTATAACGTGTAAGTACACCCTCTGAGGCACTTCATACTTAGTGTTGACCTTGGCGCAGTCATACGATCGACATTATATTGCCATAATTGATTTGTATGTTTGACTTCATAAACTTTTTCTCCATAAAAATGTAATTATTGTTAAATCGTACCAACTACAGTTATTTCAATGTTTTTCAGGTGGGTTATTTGTACGGAATCATAACAAAAAAATTTTTCATGCCGATCATGGAAAACAACATATGTAGTCATTTTTCAATGTATTATATAATGTAAAATTGCTTTTCTAGCTTTCACTAGCTGCTTACGATTCGCAAAAATGTTCTTGAATCGATAAGATTAAATTCATGCAAAGAAACTTTGTGGAACAAAAATTTGCATGCATGGTTTGTCGGGTTGTATTTGATGTTCTCAATAGGTGAAATAATGTCACAATGGCGTCGGAACAAAGGAGCAGCTGCAGCCCCAAAATTTTGTGTCCCCCATGTTAATAACATTATTGTGAAAGATTTTGTCCCCCCCCCCCCCCGCCAGTTTTTGTCCCAGCGCGTCACTAAATAATTATGTTTAGTCAACTGCATTTTTCTGCATGGTGTCGAGATATCATTCATATTGGGTTATCATCAATAATTATAGTTATTCACATAACTTTTATCATAATATTTACATTATCATCAATCATTATTGGAAGATAATAGATTATTCATCGAAATTGATTATTGATATTAAATAATCTACAAATTATTATTATTTTTGACATCATTAATAAGCTAGCTGATAATTTTGGAAGTAGAGAGTAAGCAAGTTTTTAATATGTATAGGTCATTAACATGGGGTGCACAATTTCAGGAGGTGGGGGCAGCTAACCCCGCCCCTCCCTAGTTTCGACGCCTCTGCGAAATACTATTACACCTATTATAAAAATATTGGTTACAACCCGAACCATGCATGCAACTTTTACACGAAACGTGCTTTTAGAATATATTTCTATTTATTAATTACATGAATATTCCGAAGTTTTGTGCAATGGCAGTCCTCGACATAGTTTCACACAAATTCTACGTTGTGGAATTTCTCACAATGAGACACGGCAAAAATGTCAAATTTGTTGACATCGTCAACTGGATGTGTTGCGTCACCTTCCCGGATCCGGCGTCTCAAACCTTCCGAGCGTTTTTCTCACCGCCTCCGTACTTGGATGCAGATCAATCTGCAATCTACCAAACTTACATCAAGGAGATGGGTCACCCACTACGCTAGTGGAAGACATTTGAAGTTAAAAAATACAAGAATACGGTACACCGTATACATAGTGACTCCAAATGTTTCTTCATTTTATGTTTGACAACTCGACTGATGAAATTACTCATAGGGTCCCTATGGCCACACAATATCCAAGAAATTCAACAGAAATATTACGAAGAATATTCTAGAAATATATTTCAATGTCTGACCTTGGCCCGTAAGGCGAATGATAAAGAAAATAATCTCAGAATATTCTAACATATGATCTTTCATAATATTTTTGTTGAACATCATCAGAATATATTTTTCCATCATTGGCCTGATATAAACCAACGTAGGACATTAGAATATTCCTATAGAATATTCCTGGTGCATTGCTGGGATATTGTGTATCCATAGGAGTGACAATGTATCAAAAAATCATAATTCATGACCAATTTTCTACAAGTGTGTCCTTTCAATGTTTGAATGGCGTTGGTTTGAGAAAATATTCGAAAAAAATTATCGTTACGCAAGTCAGCACTCAATCCCTCGTATTTTTCCAAGTATCGAGAGGAGTTTTATGATAAATCCTCAAAACGATCAATTTTTGATGTTTTCTCATATAGTGTAGACTAAAGAGACATACATGGTTATTGCATTCCTTATAATGGTCTTATAAAGAATTGTTCCATTACAGACTCTTATGACGAAGCCCTGCAAGGACTGAATTTGCTTGACAAGACCATTTATCGTCGATGCATGCACGATGAAGAGAGCGAATTGGACAATTGTGAACGACAATCAATAGAAATTTTACAAGAAAACTGTACTACAGGTACATCACTTAATAATTTTTTGTAGTATCTCGAATGTTTTACATTTCTATGAGTTTTGAGAGTTTTATTTGATCCGTATATGAAAAAGTTTTTCAACTGGGATTTTTCTGTGAATTTCATCTATTGATTTTGTTTTTTCGTAATATTTCTAGTTCAAAATTTAAAATTTTCTCGTATAGGAATTCTCGAAAGTGAAACTGTGGAATTGTCACCTTGCCGAAAAAATCCCACTCGAGTTCCATAATATCCGTCAAATCGAATATCGAAAAATAATCGACACGTATTTTCCCACTTTTTGCTAAATTGGAAATTGAAGGAGGAACAAAAGCTCGAAAAGTCCTGTGACATCACAACTCATATTTTACAGTGTCTGTAAAATATGAGTTCTGACGTCACAGTATTTTTCTAGGCTCTGCGTATGACTGTACCTGCTTCAATTTTTGGTATCAGAAAATGAAAAAATATGTGCCGATGGTTTTTCAATTGTCTATCAGACATATATAATGGAATTTTTTCGTTAAGGTGCCTAGTGTTCTTTCTTAATTCGTTTTTTTTAATCATTCATTTTTCCTATTTGCATAAACATTGTTTGAGATTTGCCAGTAATATGTGCATTGTTATCAACAGAATAAGCAAGTATGCCCTCGTTTAACCATTGTTGGAAACGTTGCCTTTCTCAAATGCTACCAAAAAAGCCAAATAAAATGGTAAAAAATTGAAATTAATTCATCAATTGATTTTTTTCATTTTTGGAGTTGAAGGCTCAGAATGTTTTTAGAACACGAATCGTCAAATCTCAAACTGTAGAATATTCCGCTATTGTTTTCAAGTACGGTTTTCTTTTATATCAATTTTTTTTATTTCGATACATTGGTTGAGATTCATATTTTTTTCAACAGAAAATACGGGTTCTGAATTGTTGAAGAAGACTCAGAAGCATCGCCGTCGACGCATGCCGCCGAAAAATTGGACAAAAATAAACTTGCACAGAAGAAAACATCCCAGAAAATCAGTTCACCACGTTCTATTTCTTCGGCGGCTAGCAAAGTCGTTAAGAATTCGGACAACGATGAGAGACAGTCGAAGAAGCGCTTTATTGAAAAAATGGCTCTGGACAAGTTCAGTTTGTCGACGACTTCTGGTAATAGATGTGACGATATTATACTTCGATATATCTCCAGTCAATATATTTATTTTAGATTTTCCGATGCATTGTTAAAAAACGACTCAATTTTTCGATTCTCTCTTTGTTATTCGCTTATTATTTATTTCTGTATTACAGAAATCAGTATTCTTAAATCATTGGTAAAACAAAATGTTATTGTTTTAACGACGTTGGTAAATTTATATATTTCCTTATTAAAATAGCACTAAGAGTATTCATTTGGAATGTATTATATACTGTCAGAATTCTTCTAGAAAAATTGCATCAGCTGTATTCGGCCACAATCAACTTCCAAGCCGAGACGAATTACAAGCTTCCATCAATCGAAAATCGAGTACGGAAGTTGCAGTCCACAGTTGATCGCCGAAATCAACTATCGACCTCCGGGACAGTCGATGTTGAGACAGCAGTCGCAATTAAGGCCAAACTGAGTTCTGACAACGGCTTGGAACTGTTCCTACAGACAATCGGGGATTTCGAGGAGTACGACAAACTCCTCAAAAACAACGAAGGTGTACGGAATGATGCAGTGAGGTTTCTATTTCATCGTTTATAAGTGAATTGTAATTTTTTATTCCAGATTTTTTGTAATCATAAATTAAATAATGAAAGGCAAATGACTGTCTTATTTTTAGAATGTGAAAAATGAAGATTTCGAAATTTTTACATTTTACATTTGTTGAAGTATCCAATGTGAAAAAATAAAGCAACGTGCCTTTTTAGATGTGCATGATCCGATACGCTATTGGAGGAATTACGGACGTTCGTAAGGCGGTGCGAGAAGCTCTCAAACAATTCCTACACGCAGAATTTGCGACAAACTTTGACGCGCAAGCCGCGACGAAGGATAAGAGAAAGTTTACCGACACAACTTTCTATAATTTGTTACTCGGTAATACGATTAAAAAATAAAACTTATGCTCATGAGCCTTCTTTTAAAGATAGTTCGTAATACGATTTTTTTCTATACCTTTCTTGATGTATTTGTCCAATTGTAGAAGCCATCAGTGCAAATTTCTCGAAAGCTGCAGGTGAAAACGACCAGAAAGACAACTTCTTTGAGGGAACATATTTGCGGGAATGAGGGCAAGTGCTGTCCAAATGTGATGATTGAAATGGAAGCCGAGCGGATAGAAAGAGAAAACGTGAGGTAATTGGCAGTTTGAGTAGCTTCGAAAACACTGATACTCAGAATTTTTCTCTCATATTTTCAATTATAATCAGAGAAGCGGTTGAAAATACTGTGATAACATTCAAATGCACGAATAATTGTACCATTTCGTGAGAATTCATGAATGTTCAATTTCTGAAACGATCGAAAATTAAAAAAATACGGAAAATTACTTTGAAGAACAGGACGAAAACATACTTACAGGATTATAAAAACGAATAATATTGAAATAAAATCTCAGAATGAAAAATGAAAAAGTCCAAATTATGTCAACTTTTGGGAGTATCCCTGACAACATGGAATATTCCAAAAATATTCTTAAAAATATTCCTAGAATATTCTAATGTCTAGTCCCATAAAGCCAATGGACGATGGTAGGAAAAATATTATGAGAATATTTATAGAAAATATCTAGAAATATTTTTTAGTAATATTCTTCGAACATTAATTTTATTATGAGGCTTCTGGGACACAAAGGTTGGACATCCAAATATTCTAGGAATATTTTTGGTCATATTCCAAGAATATTTATTGTTGCTAGGGATTAGACGTAATATTATGAAATTCGAAAATTTTTTGAATTCCAAAACATTTTGGACATTCGACATATTTTCTATAGGAATAATCAAGTGTTCTGTAAATACTAACCACGATAATTCATACGAATTATGGTGGAGATAATAAGAATGTTATGAAATTTCAAAAATTTGTACGATTGATCACATAAAATGGGATAATCAAAAATTTTTGAAAATCGTTATTTCAAAAAATTCGAGAATTTGGAAAGTCATGAGAATAGAAATCTTGTAAAAAATTGATAATAATGTGCATCGCGAACAAATTCAACATTTTGGACGATTGAATATTTTTCGACATTCAAAAAATTATGTGAACTAAAGAAAATTGTATACTATGATATTCGGAAATTGTAAATACTACGCTCTCTCCGTTTTGTCAGCTTTATTTGTTTGAATTTGAGCGTTCCTAAGACCGGTTTTCGACGAATGATAAGAAATATTCAGAAACCAATTATTGTGTTCTAACGGCTTTTCTGATGCCATTATGATATAATTAGTTTTCTTGTTATTTAAAAAAATTTCTAGACTCCAACGTTTTTAGTAGTTTCCAGAAATTGTTACATCACATTAAGCTGTTTTTTTCGACATAAATAGTGGAAATATGGCCTAAAATTCGCAATCGTTCAAAAATATTTCGGAAATAAAAAAAATTCAAGATTGAATAATTTGTATTATTTTAGCTGCTGCCAGTGGAAACAGAGGAAACTGTCGAAAGCCTTCGGAAGTCTCCAATATCAAAAACACCTCCCCTGTGTCGTAGAAACTAATATTGCTAACAGTTACTGCGCAACAATATATATCATATATTTATACGTAATAACTGCAACTTGAAGGCAATGAATACTTTAATATTGTTGTAATTACATTTTCTGTATTTATTTCGACCCGATTTACCAATGATTGTCAGTTCAATATTTCTAGTTAACGTCAGCCTGATATTTCCTGTAGAAATCATGCAAATTCCAATCGATATCCCCTGACCGAGATCGGCCCGATATTCTTTTTCCGAGTTCGGCCCGATATTCTTTTCCCGAGATCGGCCCGATATTTTTTTCCCGAGATCGGCCGATACCCTTTTCCTGATGTCGGCCGATATACCCTTTCACCGATATCAACCGATATCGGGCGAGGGATATCGGGCCGACTGAAAAATGAGATCATCCCGACGTCGGCCCGATATCCTCCGTGCGATATTGCCCGAATTTTTCCGAAAACGGGCCGACTGCGGGCCGAACTTTTTTTTTCGATTGGGTATGGGTGTCCTAGGCAAATTCCAATGGTAGTGCAAAGGGAAAGTGACGGCGCTGCAATAGCATTATTTCTCGCGGCATTCGAGGTATTATTGATAAAAAATCAAATGTGAAATCGATCGCAATCGGTCGAGCGATGTCTCTGGATTTATTGATGATAAAATCAAAACATTTCAATCTTTGAAACAAACGATGAACATAACCACACAAATAGAAATGAAAACACATGGTCCACCGTAATAGTAATAATAATTAACATTGAATTGGATATAGTATAATAACCATAAAATGATTCCATAGAATAGTATGTGATTTTTGACATTTTTTGCGATGGTTCGGAAGTGTTCTGTGTGTGGTTGCATGTTGAATAATCAACTCAAACATTTATTTTCATTGAATGAGATAATCGCCGAAAATTGGAAGATCAAGTGCAGTAACCCGGCCTTGAAAAGTGAGTGTATATGTGTTTCATATTTTTATATATATAAAAATATAAACATGAAATACATTATTCAATTTCTATTTTACTAGCCAACATTTTGCAATCATATTTGATTATGTTCAACTATATTGTATCATTATATTCAATTAGTATTCAGTCATTTGATTATGATTAATTGACTCATTCGCATATATGGGTTGTCAATATCAACTGTTCATTTCTTGCTCTTGGATTTTTAGACTTGACAATTTTTGAATCCTTTAATACTTTCTATAGTTGTCATTTTGTAACATATATTTTTTATACTAGAAATTTTTCATCTAAAAATCAAATTGAATTAGTTATAATCAATCAACTGAGTACTAATGAAATATATTTATATGATATAATTACCTATAATTAGGTATAATTGAAGAATTTTGGCGTGGCAAATGGAAAATATATAATTTATAATTTTATCGAAGACGACATTTTCAGTGTTAATATGAATTTGACACAAGTAATTGGCAATCTCGAAATAGAATCCACTTTGCAGATTATAGTCCATTGATAATGATGACAAAATAGAACAATAATTTCAATGAGGTTTGTGTTGAGTCATATGACTTGAATATTTGAAGGTATGCTAAATAAATAAATATCAATTAATGAATGCCTCGAGAAATAAAAATTAAGTTATTCGAATTAATGTAAAGAAAATCTAAAACTATTGAAAGTAGATCCTTTACAACGGTTCTACCCCGACCCCACTCCTCGACTATCTAGGTTCCCCCACTCCCACTCTGAGGCCACGCCCATCAACCAATCACGTTCTACCCCCACTCTGAGCCGACGCCCATCAACCAATCACGTTCTACCTCCACTCCAAGGCCACGCCCATCACGTGGGTCTTGAGATCCCTACCAGTAAACTAATTAACTTACACTAATTATATTAATAAAAAAATTAATGCTTATTTTATGAAAATTGTATTCAAACTTATTCTTATAATTTAGGACTTGAAATGAACTTAATAAGTATAGGTTAGTATAAATATCAATTATCCTAGCAGTTTCATTAATTCTACGTTGAAATCGTTCCCTATCTCGAGCTGCTTGTTCCCATGGAGAACACCGAGCGCTGTGATAAGCGTAAGCCCATACAAAAAGTCTATGAACTGTTGATGGTTGGAAATCGAATGTCACTCGTTTCATTTACAATGTTTTATACACGTTTTCTAACTAGTTTACTAATACCATGATAGTCTACGACACAATCATGTAGAATGAGACAGTAAAAAGATCTATTAGCCGGAACTTCTACATTTGTATTGAACTTAATAGTAATATCAACTGGTCCAGTCATTAGGCGATCAGGTTGCTTAGAAAGATCAATAACTATGAGTGGGGCTGACTCTGAAAATTGTTTCAAAGTGATG
>JAPYZK010003585.1:0-13082 GCA_030522785.1 Platygaster equestris
GCCCCCCCCCCCCCCCAACTAAATTCCTGACTACGTCCTTGATATTTTACAAAAAAGCAAGCATTGTATGGAACGAATACAAAAATCAACCACAAATCCACCCATACATCATCCGCACCGAAAAAGTCCCCGAAACCCCAAAAATCCCCAACGAGTTCCCAAACCCGTTGCGCCGGTATGCGTTTCACTTTTCACCATTTTTCCCCGGCGATTCAAGTTTGTCAGCGCGCGAATATTAATTACTCGATTGTTCAACGTCAATTAGCATCGGGGCGAGTTGTCAGGATCGAATCGGAGGATTTAATCCGGTTAATTGTTCCTCATTATTAATCTGCTTGTACGGATTATTCGTACCCATCGGCGGTTTCTCACGTACGCGAGTAACGTTTCTCCGGCGCTGTTAAGGTTAATGAAAAGACGAATACTCGTTTTAAATTAGATTTACAACTCACTGAACACGTACTGTCATAGCTCGTTTTCGTTTGAGCTCGTGAACGTCGAGATAAAGCACGCCTTTACAATATTTTGTCGGGGATTCGTTCGGACGAAAAAAGGTTAACGATTTCCATCCCTTTTCGTTTCCAATCTTCCGGGGAGTGGAGGGATATTGTAGTTTATGGAACAGTGTGAGCATGTTTCAAACGTGGGTTGGGCACGTGCTTTTTTGAGGTTAGTTTGAGAGAGAATGGATTTGGGGTCGTTTAGATATTACGTAAGGCTCGAGGGGGAAGGGGGTTGTATCCTGTGTTACGTAACGCAATTTTTTGACTTCCTGGGTGAAAAAAATATCAGCGAGGTGTCTAGATTTTCGAATGATGCGCGCGAAGTGGCAACATATTGCCAGAAGAGGTATTTTTTTCTCCGATTTTGAAAATGTTGAGTGGCTCGATAACGATGACGTGGATTGTGCAGCGAATATGTGATCTACAAATGATGCAGAGGAGATTCCGGTCCCGAAAATTATTCGATTGAGAATTGGATCCAAAATCCATGGAGGAAATCTATTGATTAGACTCTTTCTTGCATGTTTTAGAGTATGATTTGTGCAGTCGAAGACTTATTTTCGAAAACATTGTATAATGTTTTTATCATAATTTTATTCCAGAGGTATGTCAATTGTTTTTCTGTATGAGATTCGAGTGAATTTCATGAAAAATGTATTGAAATACTCCAATAATACGATATATTCCAAGTGAACACGAGTGAACATTTTGATTTCACCCATCAATTACAAATTTTCTATTAATCATCATCTGGTTTACCACGTTATGTGTGAAAGAGAAAAAGCGATTGCGGATCACTAATGTAGCGACAGAATGAAAAAGCGATCGCGGGTATGTAATAATGTGCCAGGGAGTAAAACCCCCCGCGGGTCTGAAATATTCATGTCTCTCTAAGCCAATCAGAAACTCGGGTTACTTTTCCTCCCGCTCCTCGGCCAATCAAATCCAGAAGTTTTACAGGCGATGAAAATCGATCATTCAATAAAGGGATTGTGAAAAATCTTTATACAGTCGACTCTGACACATGGAAACGTTTATTTTGTTATCTTTATGCTGGGAGA
The DNA here is from genome assembly GCA_030522785.1 of Platygaster equestris. Lineage (NCBI taxonomy): Eukaryota > Metazoa > Arthropoda > Insecta > Hymenoptera > Platygastridae > Platygaster > Platygaster equestris. The sequence continues at coordinate 1,565 of JAPYZK010003585.1, forward strand.
AAATTTTTCCAATTCCGTAGATCATCCCGAACCGAGAAATGGAATTTTTTTACGTCCGAATCCCCACGTTTCATCTTGAGACAATGGCAGGATAAAGTCTAATTACGAAGCGCTCGAAACTTGCGCTAATAGAGCTATAACTTTCTCCTCGGCGCGCGCGTGGTTACGAAACCCGAGTGATTCGTCGGGAAACATTGTTTTCTCTTATTAAAACTGAGCGAAAAAAATCGGACTGATTGAAGTATTCAATGAACACGTGGAAAGTGAAAGAACACTCTGGCCAATTTTAATTTAAGTAACTCAATAGTTCGAACTGTTCAAGAGGTTTTTGCGAAATTTTGCAAAACATTAAGAATTTTGAGGTCATAAAAATTGAACTTACGTATTATATGAATTTTTGATAACGAATCGAAGAACTTCTATCGGAATTGTGTAATAGTATATTACGTTCCAAAGGGAAAAAAATTTTATTGGACGAATGCGAGTTTATATTACGAGGCGAAGCCGAGGAATATAATCGTATGAGTATAAAAATAACTTCTTGCCCTTTGGAACATACGATACTTTATACACCGAAGGCAATAAAAAGGTTTTTCGGGCCCGAGCAGGCCAATAAAGGACTGTCTATTGCACTAAGGTGTATAAAATATTCAAATTTTCGTTGTTGCAATTTTTATGATGAATATTATGTTAATCAAATTATCATCAAACTACTCAAAAGTTGATGTTAAACTTTCTTTTTAATCCTATTCTTCGAGAAATCGTGATAAATAGATGATATAACTGAACGAAGTCCTCGGAGTTCGATAAATCGTGTATTAATCACAGCAAATGGTTCACTGTTTGAGTTTCGGCATTATTATCGAAGCTGCAGTAACCGAATGCAAGCTTGATATCCGAACGCAAGGTGCGGTTTCTGCGTCAGAGAAACCAAACGCGCCGGGCGTCGACACAGCCTACGTTATTTTCAACTCCGCGTTCAATTCCGGGTATCGTCAAACAAATCGTGCCTTGAAGCTCTGCATTATTAGGCGACGTGGGCAGATGCAAAAGCGAGCTTTTTGTGTGTGTTTGGAATAGAACTAGTAACAATCGCGGTCGAAAATGAATGGATTCAGTGTTATTTCGATCTTTTTGAGGGTTATAGGATTTCACTGATGGTTTGAAAACTATGGCATATGAAAAGTTCGATATAATTTTCAGAATTAAAAATCTGGGAAAATAGAAATTATGAAATTTTTGAATCAGCATGAAAATAGTCAATTTAGTAAAAAAATGTTGAGTATTCCAAAAATTCTGAAATTTCAAGAAGTATGAAACTTCTCGAGATTTCGGAAATTCTTGAGATTCTGCAAATTTTGACACTTTCGTACACTCGAATAATTTCAAGAATTTCGAGGAGTTGAACAAGTTAAACAATTCAGAAGACTCAAAAATTGTAAATTTAAGTTAGAAAACTCAATATTATTCAGAATAATATGAAATATGAAAACTTCGACATAATTTCAAAAAGTCGGACCTAGTAGGGAAAAATTTTTAACTTTTCAAATTTGCATAGAAAAAAGTATGTTCAAAATAATAAAAACTGAAAAAAATGTTAATAATTTTCAGTTTTCGTAAATTTTGAGAAGTACGAAAGTTTTTGAAATTCCGGAAATTCTTAAAATTTTGCTGATTTTAAAAATTCGTGACTTTACATTATTTTGGAAATGTAAGACATTTTGTAAGTTCAAAAATTTGCAACAGTTAGAAATTGCGAATTCAAGTCAGAGAATGATAACTACTCAGAATGATATGAAATGATATGGAAACTTCGATATAATTTTCAGAAATTTAAATCTAGGAGGATAAATATTCTTAAATTTTTGAATTTGCGTGAGAAAAAGTAAGTTCAAAATTTCAAAAATTTTCTAAATTGTTAATGATTTCTAAGTTTCGGGAATTTCGAGAAGTACTAAAATGTTCGAGATTCCAGGGATTCTTGAAATTTCGCCAATTTTAAAAATTTCGTGAGTTCGAATGATATCAAAAATGTGTAATTGAAAATTGCGAGAATTCAAAAATTCAGAACACCAAAAAATTGCGAATTTGAATCATAAATTTTAAATTATGCATAGTACTATAGAATATATAAATTTCGATATAATTTCCAGAAATTTGAATCTTGGACAATAAAAATTAGCGGATTTCTAAATTTGAAAAAAAAAAGTAGGTTCGAAATGTCAGAAATTGAACAAATGTTAATGATTCTGAAATTTCGGGAATTTTAAGAAGTACGGAAATGTTTAGGACTTTGAAAATTCTTGAAATTTCGCTAATTTTGAAAATTCCGTGAATTCGATTGATCCCAAAAATGTTGAGAAATTCAAAATTTCGGATGTTCGAAAATGAAGAACACTAAATAGTTTCGAATTCAAATAAGAACATCGAAAAATATTGAAAATAATATGAAATATAAAAACATCAACATGATTTTCGAAAATTTGTATCGAGGAGGGTGAAAGTTTCAGAATTTGCATGAAAAAAAGTGGATGGGAAATCTTAAAAATTGAAAAAAAGGTTCATTTATTCTTCAATTTGAGAAATTCCAAGAAGTAAGAAAATTTTCCAGATCCCGGGAATTCTCGGAACTTAGCTAATTTTGAACGTTTCGTGGATTGAATTAATCCCAAAAATTTTAAGGAATCAAAAATTCCGAAGCTTCAAATATTCAGAACATTCAAAAATGGCAAATTTGAGTCAGAAAATGAAAAATCTTCCGAAAATGTTCAGAAATCCGCAACATTGATAATTCATATTCGAAATCTTATAAATTTCCAATTTAGATTAAAAAAAAAAATAAAAATTTTCACTTCCCACATTCCCCATTGCCTTAATTTCTAATTGACACGGAATTCGAGTAATCTGAAAAACTTTGATATTCAAAATTTGATTCTTAAAGTCGAGGAAAATTTCTCCCAGGGTTTAGTCAGTTCGAAAATGAGTTAGGTCTTTAGATTTTCGCGTACCCTTATCTGTCAATATACATTGAAAATAATTCGATGTGACCGCGATCGTTACGATAATTCGTGACACGTAACTGGATACGGCTTTCGGTATTGAGCTTTTTTTCGTTCCCAATTCTCTCCCCTTTTTCCGGGAATCTGCGGCGCGGCTATATTTGAAATTCGCGATTGATGCCTTATCGTCAGCGAGCCGCGAGATAATGCAGACCACCCTGAGATAAAACGGTACCGCGTCTTATTTTTTTGGGCTCATTCTTAGTGAACGGTGATTATGGGCAGTTTCCGAAATCGAGTTATCAGGGTTATTGTGCACCTGGAAAAACTGGAGAACCCGAAAAATGTCCATCAAGAGAAATAAAATACTTCGTGAATAACCTAGGACTGTCAGGGAATTTTGTTCTGACCGTAAAAAAATCCTATCATTTTTGTTAAACGTATATAAATTTTCAGTCACCTACACGCGAGTATAAAAGCTCAAAAGTTTTGGAATTCCTCAAGTTATAAGACTTTCAAGTTTTTACATATGTGCATAAATGTTGAAGTTTAGAAAAACTTTGAAGTTTGAAATTTGTAAAGTTTTGTAATATTCGAAGTTTTGGAACTCCGAAGCTTTGTAAGTTTCGGCAGTTCTAGAGTATTTAAGAACTGTAAAGTTTTAAAGTTTCGCAAATTTCGGAACTTTGGAAAGTTTCGTACTTTCGAAGTTCTGAAATATTCGAAGTTTTATAAATTCCGATGGTTTTGGAGTTTTCGGGAATTTCGAAGTTTTGTAGTCCGTAAGTTCCAAAATTTTCGGATTCTTGAGTTGTGGCGAATGACGCATAGATGTTGGAGTTTGGAAGCATCTTGAAGCAGTTTGGAAGCTGTGAAGTTTCGAAATGTTCGAAGTTTTACATCCTTCAAAGCTTTGAAAGTTTTAGAAGTTCTGGAGTTTTTATTAGAAGAATTTCGAAGCTCTGAAGTTAGAGAAGATTGTTAATATCAAACAAATCCGTAATTTCCAAATTTCGAAGAATTTTGAAGTTCAAAAGTTTACACATTTTTGGAGCTGTGGAAATTCGAATAGTTTTGATGTTTTTTCGAATTTCGAAGTTTTAAAGGGTAAAAGTTTTTAAATTATGGGATTTATGAGTTTTGATGAATTTTCATGATACTTGAAGTTTGAAAGTATTCTGAAGTTTGAAAGCTGTGAAGTTTCGGAATGTTCGAAGTTTTAGAATCTTTGAAATTTTGAAAGTTTTGAAAGTTCTGGAGTTTGGAAGAATGATAAAGTTAATATACGGAGTTTAAAAATTTTTGGAACTTCACAAATTTTCGTAGTTTTGAATTTTAGAAAGTTGCCGAGTTTCGAAATTTTCGGACGTTCAGAAATTCCTATGTTTTCGAAGATTTCAAGAATTTCTAAGGTTTCAAATTTTGGCATTCCCGAGTTTTGACGAATTTCGCATGAATGTTGATCTACAGAAGTATTTTGAAGTCTAAAAGTTTCTATGAAGTTTCGCAATGTTAGAAGTTTTGAAACTATCAGAAGTTTTAGAGGTTCTGAATTTTCGAAGATTTATAAAGTTCTGTAGTTTTAAAAGTTTGAGAATCACCAAAAATTTCGTGATTATGGAATCTTGAAAATATATTAATTCCGGAAGTTGTTGAATTTCGGGATTTTTTAGGTTACGGAAATTCCAAGAATATAAAACTTATTCAAAATTCCAAAGTCTTAAAGTCTAGAAGTTTTCAAATTCTGATTTTTTTGAATTTGACGAGTCTTCATAAATGTTGAAGTTTGGAAGCATTTTGGAATTCGAAAATTGTACAGTTTCGGAATGTTCGAAGTTTTGTAAATACCGATCGTTTTGGTGTTTTTGAGAATTCCGAAGTTGTGAAACCTAGAAGTTCAACAATTTCGGGATTTTAGCTCATTTGCACGTATCTTCAAGTTTGTGAACATTTTAAAGTTTTGAAGTTGTGTAGATTTGGAATGTTCGAAGTTTCAAAATTTCTGATGCTAAAGTTCTGTAGAGTTATGAAATTCTGAAGTTTTGGAAATTCTGTAATTTCGAAAGATTTACAAAATTCATAAAGTTGAAATTTTCCATCACTCTGTGAAAATCTCCATTTAATGAACGCTATCAAACTTACCTGAAGACGATAGATGAACCTTGAACCTTCTGACATTTCCGTCCTTTTCCGCCGTTTCCGAGACCGCTGCGTGTTCCGGATGGCTTATAAAGTTACGGATGTTCGCGCCGCTGACTGACGTCATTTCGCTTCGCAAAGTTTTGCGTACGCAAGCTGCGTCAGTGTGGAAATGCGCACGTTTTCGCGACGATTCCCGACTGGTCTGGAAACGTGCGGAGAAGAAAGGAAAATAAAGGCGCGTGATTTATTTGGATCCGATTCTTTGTAGATCGAAATTATTTCGAGCTGGGGCAGGGCCGGCTACAAAAAATTCGGTGTCCTATTTAAAAAATCGAATCTCCATGTCAAAAGTTACATTTCCTTCAAGTTCACATTCAAAAGTTCTGAACTCGAAGTCCTGATAATCCTCAGTCGAAGTTGATGTTCAAAGTTGGAATTCAAAGCTTTTTATTATGTCTAACTTCTCATTTAAAGCTAATCAGTTATTAGATCGAAATCATAAGTTCATATTCGGAATTTGGAGTTTCTCTGAAGTTCACGTTCAAAAGTTCATAGTTTGAGGTTTTAATTCTAACTTTAATATGAATAAACGTTTTTGGCTTGAAATTAAAAATAACTTATTACCAATTTTCATCACTACTATTCGGATTTTCACAGATTGGTAACCTCAATGCAGCTCAAATGAGGACATTTACTTACCCCAATCTCCCACGAGCAGAGGCGATTTTTCCCTCGAGCGCTCGAGATTTGATTTAGACCATAAGCTTGATAAATCGCGGACTCGTGAAAAATAAGCGAGTACGAAACGGCGCGTTTCTCATTATTCTCCGACAATTTGCATCGTCTTGGCAAGAAAATAACAAGCCACGAGTCGCGTGTGACTCGTATCATTAATACAGCCGAGTTCGTCCACGTCGTTGATCGAAATAGTAAGGGATCATTGATTAAACAGCTGTTACAAATAACGTTGCACGCGCACCGCAATTATCTACCGTTTCGCGAGTAACGCAACGCATCAATTTCCGCCCGAGCTTCCTCTTAACGATATACCTCGTTCACGTCGCATTCCTCTTACCGAATCCCGCGAGCTGAAGAATTATCCACGGTTATAAATTATGCTGATTTTCTTTACAAGGGGTTCAAGGGTTTTTTTCATGACGGATTGGTTGAGAGCAAGCACGTAGCCATGGAGGAGGCTGACGCCCCCCTCCCCCGGAATTCTGGAAATTTTGAAAAATCTAGCACATTGCAAGAAAGTATACTTTAATATAAACAATATAACAATACTGATTTACACAAGTGTCAAAGTTTTCGAGAAACTTTATAATTTTTAACTTTTTCAACAATCTTAAGACCTTTCAGAGTTTGGGGGATTTCGAAGATTGAACAAGTTTTCATAAGTTTGGAAAGTTGCGAAATTTTAAAAATTCTGAAAATTTCGGAGTCAACAATGTTTGAAAAAATCACAATATTTTTATAATTCTTGACATTACATTTGACGTTCAGTTAGTATATATGTATTTTATTTCAGTCAGTACGTCAGGCCTGCAACAGATATGTGTGAATATCTTGTGGGGAGTATGCATTTTAATGTAGGTTTTCTCTATCTGCGTACACCCAGTTGCAATGATTCGCCTATAAGGCCTAAATGATCCACCTATTTGCCTCATAGGCGAATTATCGTAACGGGGTGTACACCTGAATAAATTGGAATGTTATCAATTTCGCGACCGCTTGTAAAATTGCTACTCAAACACTTCAAAATTGCAAAAAATCGATTGAAACCCAACAGTCGGACACAAACTTTTCCCAACGAATGCGGTCCGTCAGGACATTTACCCCACACCGCACGCCTAATGACAAAACGATCATCAAAGCCAAGGAAAAGTGAAACCGAATCCAAATGCGGATCCCGCGTAACGGGTAAAAGTTGCGCGAACCTAATTACCGCATACGGAAAGTTTCCCCTATCCGAACAAATCGAATTTATGCGAAACGACACGTTCCAAGGCCGCCATTTTTTCCCTCGCACCCCACGTCACAATCCCGTAGCTTTGTTGTTCCGAAGCAGCCTTGACCCGAAACGACAATGGATTCGCTTCTTTTATTGGAAGATCTATTCCCGTGGATCGGACTGGCGTTTCGCTCCTTTTGTGAAATTTTCAAAAAAGCCTTTTTCGCAACGTTTTCCAGATACCAGCGTGCTAAATATACACAAAGGGGTAACTGTGACTCCCGGAGCCTGGCGCGGTAAAATAATCAATGTCCGGTAAAAGTGCCGGGGCCTCCAAATGTACGTGTGCAGTTTAAATAAACGGGCCTCGTTAATGTCGCACGTGTTTGCGATCCGCTAACGCGCCGTTTTTTCGCGCTCTACAGTTTTCGCTGCAAAAACACGGTGCGCTTTTTATATTGATTCATCGGTATGAGGAAGGAGGAAATGGGGGAAACAGAACGGAGTTGACACACTTTGTGGGTGGGAGTTTTTTACTTATGGGGCATGTGTTTGGTATTGATTCAGCGAATCGATTATATCACATGACTGTCACATTATTGTTATGTGACAAGGCACACGGTACAGCTGAAACAAATTTTAGTCAAAGGTCTGAACATATGAAATTTTCTGGTTGGTAATTGTAGTTCGGCATCTCACATCCATTTTGCAATGAAAATGGGCAGATCCGAAAAAAAAACGTTTTTTTCACCTCTGCTTGAATGAAAGCGTATAATATTATAAACAATACACTGCACAAAACGTGCATTTTAAAACGTTACGTAGTGTCAAAATTCGCATACTGCTTCTCGAAAAAGTGTAAGTGAATGACAAAAAAAGTCCCCAAAACACTCGACATCCCTAAAATAATCATCAATCCTCTAATCACTCTGACCTACAATGAAATTTCACCATTCATCAAAAGGAATGCAATCCAGAACGGACAAATAACTCAATATAATTCCGAACACGAAAATCCACTCACAAACCCTCGCGAAATCGGCGAGCAAAAAAGGCCCCATTTAAAATCATTTCGCAACCTCGTTGCGAACCGTCGAAAATCGCGCTCGTTTTTTTCTTTAAAGATGACGAAGGAAGTGCATAATGCGATTCCCGTGTATTTTTAATCACGCGGCAAGAATGCACGTCAGTTACGTACGCGCGTCGCCGACCACAAATTGAACACGATGGAGTTAAACGAATTTCGTGTCAAAGTATCGCATGAACGGCTCCGGCCGCGCGAGCTTGCGGCCACGCCGCTGGTAGTCGCTCGATTGATTTAATGAAAATCGCAAAACGCGCAGGGAAATCTCAAAAGATTTTCCTCCTTCGCCGATTAGAACTTGAAGATAAATCATTGGGATGTCTTTTTATTGTCTTCATAATCATCTCTTCTTCAATCGTTTTATTTTCGAAACCTGTAGAGCTAGTTATTCCTACTTTTTTGTTCTTTCTATGTTTACACTTTTTATTAAAATGTTACTAGCGTTTTTTGGCAACGTTTTTGACGAGTTCATTCTGATCCTAACTTGATCCGAATGGAATCCTCGAGTTGAAGCGAAATCCTTCCCTTTTCGCCCTTATGTACATTCCCCTAAACTTAAGAGTTGAGCCTTAACTTTCAGGGTTGGCTCTTAACTTTTAGGGTTATTTCGACCACTCAACTTGAGGGTTAACCCCGAATGTTAAGGGTTAACCCTGAATATTGAGAGTTAACCTTGAATATTGAGAGTTTTCCCTCAATGTTAAGGGTTAACCCTCATAGTTAAGGGTTAACCCTTAACGTGGGGGTTATTTCGACCACTCAACTTGAGGGTTGACAATCAAATTTGAGGGTCAACTCTTAATATTCAGGGTTAAACCTCAACCTTCAGCGTTAACCCTCAAGGTCAGTGGTCAAAATAACCCCGAAAGTTAAGGGCTAACTATGAAAGTTGAGGGTGAGTTAAGGGTTAACCTTGAAGTTGAGGGAAATTTTCGTTTGGGAACCCTGAAAGTTGAGTCGAATTAACCATCAAGCTAAGGAAAATTTGCGTAAGGCTTAACCTTCAACATGAAGTTGAGTGCCTGAAATAAACTTGAAAGTTGAGGGTCAACCCTCAAGTTGAGAGTTAACCCTCAACTTTCAGTGTTATTTTGACCACTCAAATTATAGGTTTACCCTTAAATTTTAGGATTATTCCGACCACACAACTTGGGGGTTAACCTTGAAAGTTGAGAGTTAACTCTGAATGTTAAGGGTTAACCCTCAAGTTGAGGAAAATTTCCGTCAGGATAGTCAACTCCCTAGGGTTAGTTCTGTATCCGTAGGATAGGGCATGTGCACTTGACACCCTTAACATTCGTAAAACAAGACACGGTACGATCCGGTCTCAGAAGTATCGTCTCTCAATCAGGATAAGGAACGAGAAAGAGGGAGAGACTTTTCGTCGCCGAGCACGACGTTCGATGTCTCGTCATTACGGGCCCGAGCTCACTCAGGGGGGTTATAAAACGTCTTTTTATCGTCCTATCGAGGGGGACGTGTGGTGGTTCGCGGCTTACACGTACGTACCGGGGACTCTGTACTCGCATTAAGTCGTCGACGCGATGAGAAAGAAAGAACAAGGCGGAGAAACACCGAGAGCTGCATCGCCAAGCCAATATTCTAATAGGCTAGGCGTTCGTTGAACCTGGGATGATGCCGTTTCCTGTTGACCCGGCGATGCCGCGTGAAGAGACGAAAACGTCAAGTGTTTCTTCTTGCGTGTCACGTGCGAAAATCGAAGCTTCGACGGGGGAAATCCGCGATTCTGGGGAGGAATGGATATCTTGAAGATGTTGTGGGATCCGGAACTTTGGAATTTGTTGGAGCTCCGGATTTTTTGGATAATTTTTGGAAATTTGAAAATTCCGAAATGTTGGGGACTTGGGAATTTTTAGAACTTAGAAAATAATTCTAATTTGTCGAAATTTCACAAACTTTGACAATTTTCGAGCTTTTGAGCTTTAAAACGTTATAATTGTTCAGAGTCTCAGAACTCGAGAATTTTTGTATTTTTCAAAACTTTATAAATCTTAAAAGCTTAAAACCTCCAGACTTTAAGATTGTATAAGACTCCGAAATTGTTTGCATTCTCAAGAACTTCGAATTTCCAAAACTCAAAATTGTCAAAACTTCCAAATACCTCTAAACTCCAACATTAATACAAATTCGTCAAAACTTCACAATCTCACAATTTTCGAATTTTCAAACTTCAAAGCTTAAAAATTCGCAAGAACTTCAGAATTGTCGGGATTCCAAAAACTTTAAAAATCCCAAAAATTAACAGCTTCCGAAATTTGAAACTGTAGAAAACTCCGAAATTCCTCAAAATTCTAGAAAACTTCTAAATCCCAAAGCTTTACTCACAACTTCGGAATTTCGAAATGCTTCACAACCTAATTTTTTTGAAGTACAAATTTTCACCGACCTCGCAACCCCAAAAATTTAAAATTTTCCAAGCTCCAAATCTTTTCAAAATTTTTGAAAAATTCTCCCTCAGAACTCGGGGGAAAAAACCCTAAATTTCGATAAAAAAACCAAAGTTGCCCAAACAAAATGCTCATCAATCCCTGAATCAACCGGGTGGAATTGAGGGTGCGGGGTCAGAGAGTATCGCAAGTCCACTGGAAATTCCGCCTAATTTCGGGCCGTCGAAAATTTATGCCATAAATTAATTCGTGCACTTTCTACGTATCCGGCGACACGCTTCGTAATATGTAACTGGAACGGCTCGGCGTGCACGGGATTTGATTTATCATCGGACCCTATTATTTCCTGTTTACATTGCATCTACATATATGAAAGTGTAGGGTCGACGTGCACGAAAGACGAGCTGGCCGGAGATGTTAATTTCGCGAGAGAAGACACCACGTTTTGGCGCGCGCGAGCGCCACGAACACCGATTCGATGCCTCGTGATTCACGAGCGCTCACGTTGCGTAATTTATACACGTTCGGGTATTTATGCATTAACGCCGACTCGAAATTGTTGCGGTTCATTTGCGGAGAGGTACGAAGAACCTGGACTTCGACGTGTTTTTGGGGTGCAGATTCGAATGCGTGCAGTGAGAAAAAAATTGCAGGGAAAAGTGAAAATCAGTACATTCGTTTCAAAAATTCAAAAATATCGAACTTATGGAGAATTTTGGAGCTCCGAAGTTTGAAATTTTGGGATTGTGAAGTTTTGACGAATTTGCGTCAGCGGTGTAATTTCGAAGTATTTCGAAGCTTTAGAATTTTGTAATTCTCTAAAATTCAGAATCTTTTCGAAATTTTCTATGATTTCATAGTTCAGAAGTTGTTAGCTTTCGGATTTCTGAAGATTCGGAAATGACGGAAGTTCTGAAGTTCTAGAGAATTC
>JAPYZK010003586.1:0-17269 GCA_030522785.1 Platygaster equestris
CAACAATCTGGAGAAACTTGCAAATTCTAAAATGCTGTGAATTTTGAAAATTCCAAGAATTTCAAGATTCTGAGGATTTCAGACATTTTGAGAATTTTTGGAATATGACTTTTTTATATTTCTAAAAACAGATTTCAAAGATTTATGCAATATTCTTAATTCGGATAATCATAAATATTTTGGGAATTTGGAAATTCCGAGAATTTTCCAACTTCAAGAATTTACAAAATTTTGGGAATTCTAAAATTATTTCAAAATTTTTAAAATGTAGAGCATCACGAAATTGTGTAAATTCGCAAAATTTGGAAGATTTTTCAAATTTTCAAAAATTCTGATAATTTTTAATATTCTGCTTATTTTGAGAATTTTTTAATTTTTGAAAACCCTAAAAATTTCGACTTTTTCGAAATTCCGAGGATTTTTGAAATATTGAGAATCTCAAGATTTCGAGAATTTTGAAAATCATATGAATTTCAAAAAGTTCCAGAATTCTTCAAATTTGAAAATTTCAAAAATGACAAATTTCTCCAAAATTTCCGAGTTTTTGAAAATTTTCTAAAATTCTAAAAATTGTCAACATTTTGTTATTAATTTTGAAGATTTTGTAAATAATACAAATTTCGAAAATTTCGAGCAACTTGAAAATTACAAAAATTTTAAAAATCCCTAGATTGTGAAAAATTCGCAAAAAAACGTATTGATATTCATGTAAATTCCGTAATTTTCAACATTTTAAAAATTTATGAAATTCACAGAATATCTCAACTTTTCAAAATTTCGGGAATATCCACATTTTTCATCATTCAAAAATTCCAAATTTTCCAGAATCACAATAATTTCCTGACTTTCCAAATTTTCCAAGGTTTTAAATATATCAGAAAATTCTCAGCATTTTAAACATTTCGTCACTTCGCACAATTTTCTTAATTTAAAGAACTCCGAAATTTCCGAGGAACCTTAGAATTCCGAAAATGTTGAAAACATCCAAATTTCAAGAGATCAGTAATACTTAATGTTCAATTCGATTTCAATAGCGCGTAACAGTGAATTCCGGTTCCAGTAACTCGTTGCACCGAAAGCTCGGGAATGTTAAGTGTTCAACGTGACAAACGATGACGAAGCGAATTTAACGGCCAACAGGCCGCGACAAACAATCCTTTGGCACGCACCATAAATTTCGCGATACGCTACATTCGGAGAAAGAGCCATCCTATCGGAATTTGCTCGCTCGCTACACATCTTTCCAAAGTTGCGGCGAACGCACCCGTCAGGGCGTTCATTCCGCCGGGGGCGAAAAGTTCCTCCCGCGTGTGATGATAAAGGATTTTTTATACACGCTGACAAACAAGCGATTCGCGTCCAATTTCCGTCTCGGCGAGTTAAGCAAGTTCCGAAACAAAGCGTCGCGATGATTCGAGCGCAATGAAATATCAGGGGAAGAGAGAGAATTTTCGCAATTGTATTCGTTCAATTGGGAAAATGAATCAGGGAAAAGGTTTTTTATCTGCGAAATTGTGGATTTTCTCTCCGGATCGCGATAATTTTGAGGGATAATCGTCAATTTTCAGAAGTTCAAGGAAGTTTTTGGAATTTTAGCATGTTTCAGGGTTGATGAAATTTTTGATTAATTTTGAGAAATCTGTCTGTTAGAACTTGAAAATTCTAACATTTCCGAAAGATTTTGGACATGTCTTCAAGATCGTAAATTATCGAAATTCCGACATATAATTGTATTTTCGGAAAAGTTTCGATTTTATAAAGTGCATCCGCAAAAATTGAGACGATCAGTTTTATATGTTCCAACGTTGTGGAGAATCGAAAAGTAGGAGAATTTATCTCCGCGTGTATACCCTTATATTCGTGAGATCATTGAAATTATGGATGACAATACTTTATTGTTTCAGAGCATCGTGATGTATCCTCAGCCGAACATCGTAACTTGCACGCTACGTGTTTGGTTTCGCGAAATCGGATTTTCTTTAACATACGGCGCGCTGATGCTGAAAACATGGCGGTGAGTAACAATGGCTGTGCGAGCAATTGCGGTTTGAGGTTAACTGCAATTTTCGAGATATGCGGATTCTCAAGTGCATTCATTTCTAACCAATTTCGGCGTTCGTGAAAGTGCCATGAAAATTTATTCTGTGCCCGACCGTGACAGAAATCAGGATTTTCCGTGCTTGCGAGGAGGGGTGAAAATTGCCGTTTATGCTCCAGGGCGGGAGATTTCGATGATGCCCTAGGGCGGAAAACTGCCGTTTGTGTCCTATTGATTGAATTTGATTGGGGTCGAACTTCCGAAACGTGAAGGTTGGAGTTTATACTGGAAACTCCAAGTTTGAACTTTAAACTTCAAACTTCAAACTTCGAACTTTGAACAAAAAAACTTTGGAGTTGAAGTTTTATTCCTCAACCTTAAGCTAGAAATTGACTTACGAATCTTGACGATTGAAGTTTACCGTGGAAACTTTAAATTTGAACTTGAATTCGGAAACTTCAAGTTTGAACTTCAATTCGGAAACTTCAAGTTCAGTATCGCAATTTCAAGTTAAAAGATTAACTTCTGGAACTTCAAGGTTGAAGTTTATATCGAAAACTTCAAGTTTGAATTTCAATTCGGAAAATTCGATTTTTAACTTCAAAACTTCGGGGTTGAAGTTTTATTCTGCAACTCCTAGCTAGAAATTAACTCACGAATCTTTACGATTGAAGTTTATTGTGAAAATTTCGAGTTTGAACTCCAATTCGGAAACTTCAAGTTTGATTTCGCAATTTGTAGTGACAAAATGAAATTCTAAAACTTCACCGTTGGAGGTTATATCCAAAACTTCAAGTTCGAACTTCAATTTTAAACTTTAATTCGGAAACTTTAAGCTTATATGTAGTTTCATTTCGTAACTTTGAAGTAGAAATTAACTTTCGTGCTTCACGGTTGAAGTTCATATTGATAACTTTAAGTTTGAACTTCAATTTGGAAACTCCAGGTTTGAACTTGAATTCAGAAACTTCAAGTTTCAAGTTCGATCTCGCAGCTTCAACCTATAGATTAACTTTTGCGATTACGGTTGAAATTCGTATTAAAAACTTCAAGTTTGAACTTCAATTTGAGAACTTCAAGTTTGAACTTTAATTCGGAAACTTCAAGTTTAAACTTCATTTCGGAAACTTCAAGTTCGATTCCACTAGTTGGAGTGAAAAGATTGACTTCTAAAATTTCACGGTTAGAGTTTATATCCAAAATTTCAAGTTTGAACTTCAATCAGGAAACCTTAATTTTGAACTTCAGTCCGAAAAATTCGAGGTTCAAGTTTCATTCTGAAACTCTGAGCTAGAAATAAACTCACGAATATTCAAGATTAAAGTTGATTGTGACAACTTCAAGTTTGAACTTCAATTCGGAAACTTCAAGTTGAATTTTGAAATTTAAAGTGAAAAAATAAACTCCTGAAACATCACCGCTGGAGATTGTATTCGGAACTTCGAGTTTGAAGTTCATTTTTGAACTTTAATTCGGAAACTTCAAGTTTTTAGTTTCATTTTGATACTTTGAGGTAGAAATTAACTTTCGTGCTTA
Source organism: Platygaster equestris (assembly GCA_030522785.1). NCBI lineage: Eukaryota > Metazoa > Arthropoda > Insecta > Hymenoptera > Platygastridae > Platygaster > Platygaster equestris. The sequence goes on from JAPYZK010003586.1 coordinate 3,575, forward strand.
GCAGTTAAAGTTCATACTGAAAACTTGAAGTTTGAACTTCAATTTGGAAACTTGAAGTTTGAACTCCGATTCGAAAACATCAAATTTGAACTTCAATCTGAAAACTCCGAGTTTGAACTTTAATTCGGAAACTTTGACTTTAATATCGCAACTTCAAGTAAAAATATCAACTTCAGAGACTTCACGGTTGAAGTTTATATCCAAAACTTCAAGTTTGAACTTAATTTGGAAAATTTAAGTGTAGTATGGCAATTTTTGTAGTGAAAAGATCAACTTCTGAAACTTCAAGGTTAAAATGTGTACGGAAAACTTAAAATTTGAACTTGAATTCGAAAAATACAATTTTGAGCTCCAATTCGGAAAATTCAATTTTGAACTTCAATCCGAAATCTTCAAGGTTGAAGTTTCATTCCACAAATTTAAGCTAGAAATCAACTTACGAATCTTTACGATCGAAACTTATTGTGAAAACTTCAAGTTTGAACTTCAATTCGGAACTTCAAGTTGAATTCCGCAATTTCGAGTGAAAAAATTGACTCCTAAAACTTCAAGGTTGAAGTTTTTACCGAAAACTCAAAGTTCGAACTTCAGTCCCAAACTTCATCCCGAAAATTTAAAGTTTTTCGTTTCATTTCAAACCTTTGACCTAGAAATTAACTTCCGTGCTTCACTTGAGAAAAAAGATAAACAAATCCTGCATAATCTGACAGATGTCGATTCCGTTTCTTTTTCCGGACAAAATTTCCAACATTAAGACACGAATTTCCTACTACGAGTATCTAGAATCTGAACACCTAACTAATTTGCGGGTGTTGAAGCAAATGATGCGGATGTCATCGCGGCAACAGCGTTAAAGTGTCTTAACTCGCGTCTTCCGGTGATCAGTTACTCTCTAATGAGCTAATTACACGTAATTTTGGACTTGAGAAGTTATATTCATTTCTCGCGAAATCGTGTTAGGTATTTTACATGAAAAGTCGTGTAGCTGTAATTCGATTCTATTTTATTTCGAGGATGTCGGCTTTGAAACAGGAACGTAACTGCCGGAGAAAAATGTTTCCCTTGTTACGAGACTGGTATCGTGGGAGCAATAAATTATATCATCGTAAAATTGTATACATCAACGAAAGACGCTGAAAAGGTATTGCATTTCTCGAGGGCATTAATGCTAAGCACGGAAAAAACTGCTGGAAAATAACGAACAGTGGAGGTTGGGTACTTGGGGATGGAAAAATGGCAATTGCCGTGTTTAGAGTGTCCTTTTTGTGATGATTGGTACGATTACGTGAAAGATAAAGAACTTGAAGATTTATTTAATTTTAGAGTTTTATTTTGAAGGTTTGGAAATTGCGGGAATTTTTGTTGGATTTCGGGAATTATGAAAATTTGCAGATTTTGGAGAATTTCGGAAATGTTAAGATTTTCGGAGATGAAATTTTGAAAGTTTAGATGGTTTTGTGCGTTTTGGAAATCGTCAGTTTAGGAAATTGCAAGAATCATGCGAATTCTGAGCATTTTCGAAATTTTGAAAAATAGTAGAAATTACGGAAATTCATAAAAACGTGTGAATATGTTGGTGGATTTGAAAAATTTGGAGGTGTCGATTTTTTGAGAATGCTGAAAGTTTCGAGAATTTTGGAAATTTTAATCATTTCTGAATTTAGAGAATTGAGCCTAATTTTTCATTTTAGAAATTTTGAGAAATTCATAAAATCTGGGAAACTTTATCAGTTGTGGAAAATTCCGAAAATTTTCAGACTTCAGAGAATTTCGTAAATTTTGAGACTTTTGGGGATTTTTCGAATTTTGAAATTTTCGATGATTTTTTATATTTCAAACATTCTCAGGATTTTGGAAATTCCAAGAATTATGAGCATTCTGAAAATTTCGAAAAATAAAAGAAATTACGGAAATTCGGAGAAATGTCTTGGTGAATTTGAAAAATTTGGAGATGTAAATTTTTCGAGAATTTCACGAATATTCGAAATTTTCACAAATTTGAGTTTTCCGGAGATTTGGAAATAGAGAAAATTTTAATGATTTTGAATATTTCGAAAATCCTCAGAATTCAAGTAATTTCAAGAATTATGCGAATTCGAAACATTCTGGAATTTTTGAAAACTCTGAAAAATTAAGAACATTTGTAAAAATGGGTTAGTATGTCAATAAATTCTAAACATTTAGAGATTCAGACGTTTCGGGAATCCCAAAAATTTCGAGAATTCTGAAAATGTTGGTAACTTCGTAATTTGTGGAATTGATCGAATTTTTTCATTTTCGAAATATTAGAAAATTCAAAAATTCATGAAATTTCATAAACTTTCGGAAATTTAATTCAATTGAGAAAATTCTAAATATATTCAGACTTTAAATAATTCTGGAAGTTTTGAGATTTTCGGAGATCCTAAGAATTGGAAAATTTTATTGCGAAATACGTTCGAAGTTTTTTCTTCAACCTGAAAGTTGAAATATTTTCGAATCCAAATGAAAATACAAGTTATCTAAAATTTGCATCATTTGAAAAATTCCGTCCAATTTTTCAACTTAACAATTGAAAAACAATTTTTCTAGATTTTTTCGGCGTTTCTTGAAAATACCAAAATATTTCACTTAGATTTTCCAACTTTTTTGAGTGTCGAGGATTTTCAAAAATTTTCTAGATTCGTAAAATTTCGTAATGAATAGAAAAAAACTTTTCCTGATAATTTCGCGAATTTGTTGGAATTTCAAAAATTTTTGAAGAATTGTGAATTTGACATAATTTCACCAAAGTCTCTAAAATTGGGAAATTTTTCATGTCCTAAAACATCATGTTGGAATATTCTTCAAAATTTCTAAATATACACATAAAACGTACTATATTTCAATTTTTCCCGATTTCTAAAGACCTTTGCACATATTCCCCAAATTTGACGATAATCCTGAAACATACTGCAAATTCTGCTTCCATGTTCATCGATTTCCAAATTTCTTAAAATGTATAAAATTATGGATTCACAAAAAAACCCTTTCAAATGTTCCTAGAATTCCTGAAAACTTAAAAACACTTCAAAATTTCACATTTTCTCGAATATTTTCAGAATTTTCCCCAAAACGCTAAAAAATCGTTCCAGATAAAACAAATGTTCTCAAGTCTCAAAAATCTTCGGTAATATCAATACACAATTCATGAGTTCAGACATTGCTGCAGTCAGTCTCCAATCTCAGAACTTCTGATTGTATAATTTTCAATCCAACTCCACTGCCACGAAAACGGCATTCGATTATGTGCATCTGTTATAATAATCGCATAAATTACGCACTCGAGTCACGTTTTCTCGCTCAATGCTTGACCTTAATTGTACACAACGCAACAGGCAATTAAGAAAGTTTCGAGGAAGATAACCGAAGCTGGAATTGCGACCATCGGACATAATTGCAATCAAGGAGAAAATTACTTTATGTATGATAACAAACCAAAAGTTCGAAGAGACACCTAAAGGATCACAATCCTCAGTAATTTTCAATTGTGAATGACGATTTGAATCGTACCTCAAGAAATCGAAAACACCTAATTTCTAATTTCCGACATACATGAAAAACGAACGAATTCCGCATGTCCGAAAAATCAGAATTCGGCATTGAAAATATTCCCCAAAATCTTCGAAAAAATCCTCAACATTTTCCAAAAATTCAGAAATCCAAATCCAGTCAACTCGAAATTTCGAAAATGGATAAAAAACCCAACCAAAATTGCGCCGCTCATGCGGAATTGAACTTCCGGTCACTCTCCCCCTTGCGAAAATGACCGTAAACACGTTATTCCCCAATGTTTCCCACCCCTTTTTTTCACCGATCGAAGCGATTCGGGGAAAATCGAGTGGCAATCTCGCCCCGTGCAATGGACGACGCGCTATTTTTGATTGCAGGATATCCGTTATTTTTCGCGTACGCTCGGCAAAGACCGTCAAGATAACGGACATGCAGCTGCTCCGACGACTGGGGATAATCGTCACGATATTCACCGTGTTTCTCGGAATCCGCACAGTCGTCGCGCCGCCAATTGTTATCGTCGCGCGAACCGCCGATGATCTCAAAGCATATCTGTGCAGAAATGACTGGTGGGACCGCAGTTTCACCCTTTGTAAGTGAAATACACTTTTTTTGTCCCCTCATTTCAATCGTCGTCCAGAGCTTTCACCGCGAAGTTTTTGGATGAGAAAAGAAAAACTTTTTCCCCTTATTATCCTGAACTCTTCCCGGAATTTTTTACTTGGGAGAGAAATTTCATCCTTCGTTCTTTTTTTATCCTTGTTGGAAGTTTTTCCGTGGAGAAAGAAAAAAAGAGAGCTTTTTTGGATTGAATTATTTTTGGTCTAGGAAATTGAGCTTTTTCGTGAACTTTTGGAACTATTTGTTCATGTTTGCCTGGAGTTTTTAATCAGGGTTGCGATTTTGAGCTTTTCTGTGCATTTTTCGGAAGACGCAGTAAGGAAAGAGCTCAATGTATCCCGTAACAATAAAATTTAGTTTACATTGTGGAGCTTTTCTTATACAAACGACCAAAGGGAGAGCTTTTGTTACCTTGATTCGGAATCTCCGTTTTTTCGGATCCTTTATTGGATTCTGATCGAGTTTGTTGAGGTTTTTTGGTTACCTTTGAAAAAGTTTGCGGATGAGCTTTAATTACGTCAACTGAAAACGACTCGGTTTATTTGGAAAATTCGTGTACGGACCATTGTTTGAACCTCCTTTTGACCATCCGAACCGAAACAACGAAATAGAGCTTTCGTTACGTTGATTGGGAACGCTGGACGCTTTTTGGTAAAATATAGAGCTTTCCAAAAATTCTCCGAGTCACTTAAAATCCTGAGTCCACCACACACAAATACACTCAATTTCACTGTATCGTCATGGAAAATCTCATTACCTCCACATTCCGCGAAAAAAGATATTGTCCCCCGTTTCCCAACCGCTTTCGAAAGAGAAAAAAAAGCGTGTAATAAGATTACGCCGGGGAATATTTCACTTTTCGTGCGGCGTGTGTGCGCGGCGTGTATGTAAAATATGTTACGTATCCTGTATATCTCCCTGCATGTATTTTTACAATGGCTCGAAAGTTTCGAGCGTCAGTTCGGAATTGCCGCGCAGAATTTAGAGATATACTTTATTCGACAATGCCGGAGTTTAGAAAATAGCGAAGCCAATTCATAACTGCGTGTAAACTCATTAATTCGGAGATCCGATGCTTCGCGTTGCATTTTCGCGGAGCTTTATTGATGTTTGCGGACGGTGTTATTTGTTGCAGTGGAAGTGCTTTTTCTCACGTGGGGAATAAGACTCTGCATCGTCGTGAGGAAAGCGCCTTCGGAATTTAACGAGAGCCGCTTCATTTCCATGGCAATTTACAACGAATTTCTTCTCTCGGTCTTCCTTAATGTGTCGATGTGAGTGGTTCCATTTTTATGGGGTTTTGTGGCGTTTTAAGTTGGGTTTGTGTTCGAGGGATGGAAAGCGGATTTGATGAGAGTTTTGGGATTCTAAGTTTTTTCGAATTTTGATGTTTACTGTGGGGAATATGCGCGGAAGTTGATTTGTAGCTTGGAGTTGCGGATCGAGCTTGAAACTTGAAGTTTGTGGATTGAAGTTAAAACCTGCAGTTTCCGAATTGAAGTTGAAACTTGAAGTTTTCGGTATGAACTTCAACAGTGAAGCACGAAAGTTGATACCTAGCTGGAAGTTTCAGAACGAAACTAAAAACTTGAAGTTTCCGGATTGAAGTTTAAAACTGGAGTTCGAATTTGAAGTTTCGGATATGATCTTTACCTGTGAAGTTCCAGAAGTGAATTTTTTCACAAAATTGTGGATTCAAACTTGAAGTTTTTACAGTAAACTTTAGTCGTCAAGATTCGTGAGTTGATTTCCAGCTCAAGGTTGCGGAATGAAACTTTAACCTTGAAATTTTTGGACTGAAGTTCAAAACTGAATTTTTCGAATTGAAGTTTAAACTCGAAGTTCTCGATATAAACTTGAACCTTGAAGTTTCAAAAGTTGATTTTTTCACTTGAAATTGCGATATTGAACTTGAAGTTTCCGAAGTGAAGTTAAAACTTGAAGTTTCCGAATTTACGTTCAAACTTATAGTTTCCGAATTTGAGTTCGAACTTGAAGCTATCAATACGAAGGCCAACCATAAGCTCAAAAGTAAATTTATAGCTTGAAGTTGTGACATCGAACTTGAAACTTGAAGTTTCTGGATTGAAGTTAGAACTTAAAGTTTCCGAATTGAAGTTCAAATTCAAAGTTTTTAATTTTTTTAATTTTTTTTTATGAACTTTAACTGTTGAGCATGAAAGTTAATTTCTAGCTCAAAGTTTCAAAATGAAACTGAAAGCTTGAAGTTTCCGGATTGAAGTTTAAAACTGGAGTCCAAACTTGAAGTTTTGGATATGATCTCCACCTGTAAAGTTCCAGAAGTTAATTTCTACATTTAAAAGTACGGAATCAAACTTGAAGTTTCCGAATCAAAGTTCTAACTTGAATTTTTTACAATAAACTTCAATCGTCAAAATTCATGAGTTAATTTATAGCTCAAGGTTGCGGAATGAAACTTCAACCTTGAAATTTTCGGATTAAAGTTCAAAATTGGATTTTTCGAATTGAAGTTTAAACTTGAAGTTCTCGATATAAACTTGAACCTCGAAGATTCAGAAGTTAATTTTTTCACTTGAAATTGCAATATTGAATTTCAAGTTTCCGAATTGAAGTTCAAACTCGAAGTTTCTGAATTCAAGTTCGAACTGGAAGCTTTCAACATGAACTCCAAACATAAGCACAAAAGCTAATTTAGAGCTTGAAGTTGTGACACCGAACTTGAAACTTGAAGTTTCTGGATTGAAGTTCGAACCTGAAGTTTCCGAATTGAAGTTCAAACTTGAAGTTGTCGATATGAAGTTCAACCGTGAAGCACGAAAGTTAATTTCTAGCTCGAAGTTTCAAAATGGAACTAAAAACTTGAAATTTCCGGATTGAAGTTCAAAACTGGAGTTAGAGCTTAAAGTTTTGGATATAATCTCCACCCGTGAAATTCCAAAAGTCAATTTTTTCATTCAAAATTACGGAATCAAACTTGAAGTTTCCGAATTGAAGTTCTAACTCGAAGTTTGTACAGTGAACTTCAATCGTAAAGATTCGTGAGTCAATTTCTAGCTCAAAGTTGCGGAATGAAACTTCAAATTTTTTCTTCTAGGCTACTTACTAACGCCTCTCAATTTAATCACGTACAACAACTTTGCCCAGTTCACTTTTGATCAATAGAAAGCTCTCCTAAAATTCCGCAGAGAACTTCCCAAACTTCGAAACTAATTATCGTATCCTCGACCTTTTGGGATCGAATGTGTCAAGATCACACGACCTGCAAATTAGCACATTTTCAAAGAACACAATGTTTTTGCGAGTGAAAATCAGTTTGGAGGAAAATTACGATATACGTACTCGATTTTTCAGCACTATGATAATTGTGTACACAGAAGTTGGGAAAATCAGGAGGTGCGTGTTTGAAAAAAATTCGTAGCAATTGGAAACTGAACTCACTTCTGTTAGAAAAAAATTATGTTGGGAATTGTGCATTTATAGTGATAAATTTTCTTGTCAATGGGATTTCATGGGAATTGATGGAAATCAATGGTCATTGATGCAAATCGTTGGGAATTGATGGGAATCTATAGCAATTAAAAGAAGTTCATAGGAATTGATGAAAATCAATAGGAATTGATGGGAAACCGTGAAAACTGATGAGAAACCATATTGATAGCAATAAATCGGAATTGAAGAGAGTCAATGGGAATTGACAGGAATTGATGAGAGTCAATAGGAATTGATGGGAATCAATAGGAGTTGTTGTAAATCAATGGCAATTAATAGGAATAAACAGAAATCAATGTGAGTCAATAGAAATTGGTAGATATTGATAGGAATAAATGGAAATTAATGGAAATTAAAGAGCTCGGTGATAGTCATCAGTGGTGATTTATGGGCGTAAATGTAAATCGACGGGAATTAATGGAAATCTATAGAAATTACGAAGAGTCAATAGAAATTGATGGGAATCGATAGGAGTCTATGGAAATTTATACCATAGGAATTGGAATTGACGGGAATCAATCATAATTTATAGGAGTCCATGGGAATTGATGGGCATCGATAAAAATCGATGTGAATCGATCAGAAATGATGTCAATCAATAGTAATTGATGGGGGTTGATGTGAATCGATGATAATTAATAGGAATGGATGGAAAACTTACCAACGTGGTGGCGCGGGTGGCGCGGGGGGGGGGGGGGGGGGGGGGGCGCGCCGGTATTTCCTCCCCAAAATGTCATCAGTCATACAAAATTCAACCTCCTCCACGAATCTCGAAATAGATCTCGACCGAAATCGTCGAATACGTACCGTTCAAGGTATTCAAGAACATCTCCCAAATGTCCCCCAATCATCATTCCCATTCCACAACTCCTCGGTATGCACGTGGATAATCGGAACTGGCGAAGGACAAGGAGTTTCGCCCATAAAAGACGAATTGTCCGAAATTCAAATTTGCGTACAACACTCGAACAATCCGAGAGAAATGTTGGGCGAAAGTCCTTGCCCGGCTCAAGTGCGGTACAAGCACGAGAACTATGGAACTGATTCCCGTGCTTTGGTGACTTAGATGTACGAGAAAATCCACAATACGTCTTCAGCGGTGTATTGAGATTATTCCGTGGCAATTCACTAAGTGGACTGCGGCAATGAAACCATTGAAATTTAGCTGTCCCGGCTCGTACCGCCCCTGGCTCGAGCGAGGGGATATTTATCACGTCATCTTCCTTTCGAGGCTTTTTATACCGGCTCTTCGAGCTCTGTTGCCGCGCTTCAAAGTAAACTGTTTCCTGGGGAGTGCGGGGGATGGGAGGGAAATCTTTGGGGTTGGTTGAAGGGAGTTATGCTACCTAAATCTGAATCTGTCAAAATTTTACAGATTAAATCTGTTCTTAATGATTTGACTGAAAACTCTGTTGTTTTCGCCGAACTGACAGATTAACCAGTCAAAATTTGACAGATGCAATCTTTTAATAATGATGTGACAGAAACGACTTGTCGTTTTCGCCATACCTGTATAGATTGATCAGTCAAAATCTAGCGAATTGAATCGGTTGATAATAATTCAACTGAAAGATCTGTTTTATTTGTCGTAGTGACAAATTCATCAATCAGACATTGACATATTGAATCTGTTGATATTGATTTGGCTGAATGATCTGTTGTTTTTATTATACTGACAGATAAATCGGTCGAAATTCGACAGGCTGAATCTGTTGAAAATTGTTTGTTAATGAATGTTGAAGTTATGAACAAATCGATCATCAAAATGTTTGTTCATTATTCTTTGCATGCAGAGGGAGAACGAAATTGTGGAGTAATTTCGGATTTAATTTTGACTCTTGTTGATTATTCGGAAATTTATAAATGGTATTTCTTGTATTTATTCCGATTTCTAGATGAATCGTGAAGATATTTTTGTGAAGAAGTTTTACAACTCGTCATTTTCGATTGTTTCAGGTTGTTCCTGGAATCACCGGCGAATCCGGATCTTTTGTACATAATATTTTTCTGTCATACGCAACTGACGGTGACGTTGCTACTTTGCTTGATCTTTGGGAGTAAGGTGAGTTGATGAAATATTTTCACGTCGGGTAGAATCGATTTTCCGCTCTTCTGGTATTTTTAGCCGTCCCAAGGTCCCAAGTAATCATTGCAATGATGTGCGGAACGAATTGTAAATGCAGGAAAATTCGAAATCTTTTCAGTTGATTTTTTTTCCAGATTTTTCAGGACTTGAGAAACTGATATGAATGTTGAATAACATTTTTTGGTCTAGTGGAATTTTTAGGATTTTCGCGAAAATGTTGAGGAAATTAGAAGTGAAAAGTGCGATTTTCTTGATATAGTAGAACCTCTCATAGTGTCCATTTCCTCCGTCTTTGTCTCTTTTATACTGTCCTATTTAACTCTGTTGTTGACCTGTGGACAACATGAGAGGCTGACAAGGATTGAGAGTGGACAGTATGAGAGGTTTTACCGTATTTGTGATAAAGCAACAATTGTGACTTTTTGTATAAAAGGAAAACCGTTTTTTTTTCTTTTTTTCTTGAAAGGCTTACGTAGTGTTTCGAGGAGGGGGAAAAGACGACTCCATTAGTAAACTTTCGGGTGCGACTGGCAAATTCCTGGGTAAGCCCTGTCGAACCTACGGAACCAGCAATCAGACGAACTCCATTTCTTTCCAGCAAGCTAATTTAACGGATGAAAGTGATGGTTCTACGGTGAGTGACATTTGAAAATTATTTTGAGTTTTCATTCTGAAACTGATTTAAGAAAGTGGATATGTTGTTTCGAGTTGAATCGAGCTCTTGGGAATCACCTCCATTGCACCCCCTCAGTCCGGAAATGTTGTTTCTTAGCTGAAGTATCTGTTAAATCTTACGAGTACAGGAAAGTTTTATTCGCTTGTGAACTTTCGAAATACATGGATTTTCCGGAGTTGTTGCAAATCGTAACTGTATCGTGATCATAAATCATGAAACGGGAATTTTATAGTTTTGAAATTCTTCGATCCTGAATTCGCTCAACTTTGACCTTATAAGGTCATTATTTTTAGAAATAATTCAGAATTTCTTGAAATATGAATATAATTTATAAATATACATTTTTTTGAATATCATGACATGATATTCAAAACTACTGGAATTTCTCGAATTAATAAAATTTTTGAAAATGATGCAGTTTTTGATATTTTTGAATGTACGAGTTTTCTTATTTTGACGTATTTACGAATTTTTTGAGATTATAATGATTATATCATTTGTGGGAAATTTCAAAATTTTTATAGTTCCGAAGGATTTTGAAGTTTTCAAAAATATTACGATTTTCGTAATTTCAGAAATTTTGACATTATTGAAAGTATTGAAATTTTTGACACTTTTGGGAATATTAGCGTGTTGAAAAATTTTTGGGATGTTAGACATTTTCAGGTTCCGACACATTTTGATTTTTTCGTTATTTTTGAAATTTTCGAATTCCTGAAAAAATTTTTTATACGTAAAATATACGGAGTTTTGAATATTTACAAACTTGTCGAAAATCCTCGAAATTTTTATGAATTTCCAAAACTGTGAAAATTCTTAATATATCCGTAATTGTCGAAATTGGTGAAATTTTGAATTGGTAAAACTTTTCTGAATTCTCAACATTTCAAAAATTCTCAAAATCTTCAAATTCTTTGAAATTTTCGAAATTAAGTTCCTCGAAATTTGCAGAATCCTCAAAAGGAACGATATTGGTCACATCTTCAAACTGTGGAAATGCTGCAAATTTTGGTAATTTTTGAAATTATCAATATTTCGCAATGATGAAAATTTTCAGAATCCCTAATACTTTGAAAATTCTCCTAATTTTCGAATTTTTCGAAATGTTATAAATACTGGAGTTCCTCGAAATTCCCAGAGTTCTCAAAATTAACAAAATTTTCGAAATATACGAAATCGTGTAAATTTTCCGAATTTCCGTAATTTTAAAAAATCGCAACATTTCTAGATAATAAAAATGTCCAGAATTCTCCATATTTTGTGAATTCTCAAAAGTTTCAAGTTCTTCGGAATTTTTAAAATTCTAAAGTTCCCCGAAATTTTAAGATAACCTAAAATTCACAAAATATTCAAAATGTTTAAGCATCCAAAATTGTGGAAATTCTCCAAATTCCCGTAATTTTCAAAATTTGCACCATTTCGAAATCGTAGAAATTTCCAAAACTCTAAATAAACCAAAAATTCTCCAAATTTCCATATAGTCCAGAATTTTGGGAATTCTAAAATTTTTCGAAACTTCTAGAATTCACGAAATTTCAGAAATTTGGAATATCTCAAAAATTGTAAAAATATTCCAAATACTCGTAATTTGAAAAATTTTTAGTATCTCAATATAATCGAACTTTCTAGAATTCTCAATAACTTCAGAACCTTCAAAATTTTCCAGAGTTCAGATATTATCAAAATATTCATAATCCTAAAAATGATCAGTCATGAAAATTCAAAACAATTTTTCATATGCAAACGAATATAAACATCCAATTTTCCTCTCATCTCCTCCTAAACCTAATCTCTTTCATGACCATGTTCAATACTCCACTTCCACCGCATTTAAACATTTCGCAATTACGAAATAATCCAAAATAAAGAAATGAATTCAAGATTTCAAGGGCTCTTCCCATTCACATCTATCTTCTTTCCTCCAATGCCCAACCAATTTTCCTGTAGTACACTTAAGCTTGAATGCACAAAAATTAATTGAGATGCACGTATATAGAACACACGTCATTCACGTGGTTTCTATCGAACTCCATAATTCACCGCAACGTGGAACGTTGAGGTTAATGAAACGGATTAAATCATATTCCGAATCAGTCGGAAAATGTTGCTTGAAGCGAAGTAACAGTGCGGAACATGACGTTGGATGTGCAATTACAACTTGACGAAATGCTGGAATATCGAGTCAAGTGGAGGCATTCGAAATTTATGGAACTATTTCGAAATATTTCGCGTTTTATCAGTCGAAACGAGCGGTGACTTTATTTTCTTGGATACCTATTCGTGTTTTTTTCTATGATCTGCATTAGCTGAAGTTTAATTGGGTGTCAAGTTTTGATATGTTGGTATGGTTTGAACTTGATTATTGATGAAATATGGAATTCCTTATGAGTGATTTGAGTAAGAAGGCAGAATGTTTAGAGAGGTGGAAGGTAGTTTGATTATGAAGAAAATGTTAGGTTTGGAACGAATTTTACTGTATTTTGGGATAATTTGTTGTGATTCAAACATTTTTGGAATTTTTTGAACATTTTTTTGGATTTGGGAGATTTTCACATTTTATTGAAATTTGAGGTTTTAAGATTTAGGGAGTCTTGGGAGATATGGATATGGTTTACGACAATTTTTTTTTGTTTCTGGAATACGAGAATGATGAAAGTTGTGGGTGTTGTGGGACACACAATAATGTGCGATTGTTCAACTTTAAACTTGGAAATTTAGGAAATTTAGAAATTCTTCGAATTTTTGAAATTTGAAAAGTTGAATAATTCCAAAAATTTTCAAAATTTTGAATGTTTGGATTATCTTAGAATTCTTGTAACTTTCGAGAAATTTCCGACTATTGAGAATTCTGGATATTTTAAGTACGTGTTCCGAAATTTCGCGAATTCAAAGGCATGACGGAAATTTTGAAAATTTCCACAATTTCGGATAGTTTGTTAATAGTTCGGATAAATTGTTAATAGTTCGGAGAATTTTCTCAAAATTCGTTTATTTCGAAAATTTCGTAAATTTAAACAACTCCAATCATTTTGGGAAATTTCGAAATTCGAAACATCCAGAAAAATTCCCGATATCCCAAGATTTTTAAAGTCTACGACAATTTTGGTAATTTGGAAAATTTGGATAATTTGGAAATTTTTATGATTTCGAAATTTTTGAAGGTTGCGAACATTCCAAACATTTTGGAAGTTTTGAAAATTCTCAACATTTCAAAGAATTTTGGTTTATTTCAAGAAATATGGAACAAAAAAATGCTTGAAATCGAGCAAAAATCTACAGCTGTCCTAAAATCCTCCGCAATTCTCCAAAA
>JAPYZK010003587.1:0-14411 GCA_030522785.1 Platygaster equestris
AATTGAAACAACGGATTCGCGACGAAATTTCAAGAATAACCCCAGATGTTACGAAAAAAGTCATCGAAAATTGGATTTCCCGCTTGAAGTTGTGTGTAGTTGCAGACGGTCATCATTTGTCAGATGTTGTATTTCATAAATAAAATTGAATAAATTTTCTACCTTGTGTAAGTTTTTCACATTGTTGTAGTGATTACGCAACGATTTATTCACATTAGAAATCGTCAAAACATTACTGGTCACCCAGTATAATATGAGATAGTATAATATGATATAATATAGTATAATGATAAAATATAATATACAGTGGCGCCGGAACAGGGGGGCAACGCCCCCCCCCCCCAAATTTTGATTTTTACAGATTTCACAGTGCTAATCACACTGAGAAATGTTTTGCCCCCCCCCCCCCATTTTCGTTCCGGAGCACTGATGATATATGATATATACATAATATGAAAATGTTACGGAATGTTATCAAAAATTATGGAATAATGGAAGCACATTTACGTTAAATCCTTACGATTATCGTATTTTTAATTATACAGAAAAAAACTTTCAACGCAGCGAAAATGAGGCGTTTTTAAATTATGGTGTTTTTTAGCTCTGTAATTTGATCATGCATAATTTCAAAATTTGCATTTGACATGACAGAAAATTTTAATACGAATTGGAAATTGAATATTATTGAAAGACTGAATATAAATGTCAAATAAAATGTTATACAATGAAATATAAGTAAAATAGAAATTATATGAAAATATTACGCGATTTTATTAAAATACTATGGAGTAATAAAATCACTTTTATACACCTCAGTGCAATAAACGGTCCTTTACTGGCCTGCTCGGGCCCGAAAAACCTTTTTATTGCCTTCGGTGTATAAATTATCGTATGTGCCAAAGGGCAAAAAGTTGTTTTGGACTCATACGATTATATTCCTCGGCTTCGCCTCGGAAAATAAACTCGCATTCGTCCAATAAAACTTTTTGCCCTCTGGAACATAATATACTATTATGTCAGATCTTATGATTATCGTGATTTATTTAATTATAAAACCTTCAAACGCAGCAAAAATTATTTGTTTTCACGTTATGGCGCTTGATTTTGAAAGCTTCAAAATTTTATACTTTGTTATTCCGTAACTTGAATTCGATAGGTACTATAGAAAATGTGCATACGAATTTTATAAGTGAAAATTGAAAAATTTGAAGTCGAAATTTTTCGAATCTGAAAATTCTCGAATTTGAAAACTTCACGATTCCAACTTAGAAAATCAACTTTCAAAACATTCCAATTTTGAAACTTTCATTCGAACATTCGTGTAAATTGAAAAGCTCATAAGTTTCAGAACATTCAATACAATACGATGTTGGATGTGAAAAAATAGGTATCCTGATACTTGAAAGTTTTGAGTGTGAGAATCATTAATTCATAAATTACATTATTCTAGAGTGAAAAACTTTCGGAATTTGGATTTCACAATATAAATCGTATTACCTTCGAATTCCGAAATTCTGATCTGAAGATTCTCAAATGATTGTGCTTGTAAGTTTACTCTCTTAATTTCTCAGAGATAATTTTTCACTCCAAGGTTCGAGTGGAATTTTATTCACTTTATGAGAGTGGAACTTTACTTGAAACGAGTGAAAGTCACTGTCCTAGGACAGTGAAGTGAAATTTATCACTTAAATCACCGGAGTGATTGAATGTACTCCATAGTTGGAGTTTTTGCCTTCACTCTTGATCAGAGTAATTGTGTGGAGCTTATATTAAAAAAAAAGCATACACTATCACATGGCTTACGTATGCTCGTGTATACGAGAGTGCAGGAACTTATATTAACGTTGAATTTGTGCCAAAAACTCACTTGATTGTAATTCGACGGGTGACTGGGTGAGCTAATGTAATGACTCATAGTTGCCGTTGGGGAGTCCATCTTAAAAAAACAAAAAAAAACATTATCTTTAAACAATCCTCTATTTAACTATAAACAAAAAAGGTTAAGAGTTCAAGGTCAGAAATGATGAGTTGCTGTTTGGTTATGTTATTTCGAACAAAATAAACTTCGCCAGAAAAAAACAACCGCTGGAAACGAAAAAGGAGAAAAATATCGAAGAGAAGCCAGACTAAAAATGAAAAATACCTAAAAAGTACAAACAAAAAAACATCTGTTATCAAAAGTAAACAATTTGATATATATCAGTTTTTCAAAACTTCACTAAAAACCCTTTTTTACACTGGTTTTTCTACCCCAAGTGTATATTTTCCAATAATATCACATTTTGCAACTAGTGAAAAAATGACTCCTGAACGAACGTGAAACATCACATGAGTGAATAGTATATTTCGCATCAAGGGGCAGAAACAAGCGTTTTCACGAGTTTGACTTTTGCTCACGAGCGAAGCAAGTGTGAGTCTGCACCTTGACATGAACTGTACTTTTTTTATTGAACACATTAAACGATCGTTTCTGTTGTTTTCGTCCCATTAACCTCAATACTCCTTTCCGAATCGATGCGCCACAGTCCACCATTGAGCTGCAATATAATGTTTGGGCAGACGCATAAAAAGGTGTGTTTAGCCCCTAAACCAATAATAATAGCGCATGCCCAGTACCTGACATTTCGATTGTCATGCGCGCTGGTTCATCGTTTGCAAAGGAGTATTTACAGGGTAACGGGATGCAAACAACTAAAACGCGAGTTCTAATGTGTGAGATATAAAAAAACCATTACAGCTGAACTTCGATCGAGCGGCAGTGATAAGGCTCCGAGTTTCACAGCAGGCAGCAAATTCCAGAAGCCTGGAAAGTCATTAACGTTGTGCCGTTTTTGGCCGGGTTTGGATCCCTCGAGATTTCTACCTAATGGTGTTTTTACCCGTTTTATCGCTACTTCGATCGAGTGTAATGTTTACTTAAGACCCTCGAGCCAAGCACTCGATCGAAGTTCAGCTGTATTTCACTAGTCGAAAATTTTGATTCAATCCTGCAACGTGGAAAAAAATGGGTTCAAAAAATGAAAACGGTGCAAACAGTGCGCACTTTTTCCACGGCGTTGGATGAAATCGATATAATCGTCCTTGGAAAATAAATCCTTAACTTAATAACTAATAACTCGATTATTCATGAAAAAACCACGTGCTCTACTACTTTCACGACACGTGTAGAAGGCTAAAGAACATCGCTGCAAAATTTGTTGTCGATATGTGAAACTGTTGAAACGACACGACGAAAGTGGCGTCGTCTGCATGCACGTAAACACCAAAATAAAAGGAAACAGGCTCCTTAAAAACGCTCCGTTGTTTTTCGAAGTAAAAACTCAGGCATTTGGACAAAACGAAAAATCTGTAAAATAAAACGAAGGGAAAGTATCTGGTCACCTCGAGTTGCGTCGTCAGGGCATAACCGGAATCTGCGAGCTGCTGCATCATTTGCGCCCAATCCTAACGTAGGCAGGCAATAAAAAGTGTCACCTTTAAAAATTTGCACTTCCACAGACGCGAAATTTCAGCAAGTCCGGAAATGATAAACAAAATGAATCGAATCGCATTTTTTCCGGTTGCTTTCAAAGCCTCGAAGAAAACGAACGATGAAATCGAATATGCGAGGATGAAAGATGAAAATAAAACGGTAAAGCGAATGTAGGGATTTTTGGCCAAAATTTAGGGGGACGATGTTTTCAGCAATTTTACTAGGGTTGTTGAAATTTTCAAAGGATATCAATTTCAATGAATTTCAATATAAAAAAAATCACCTATCGAATAAGTACATATTTTTTGAATATATTTTCCATACTTAAGATTTCATTCTTTTCACATAAATATAT
The DNA here is from genome assembly GCA_030522785.1 of Platygaster equestris. Taxonomy (NCBI): domain Eukaryota; kingdom Metazoa; phylum Arthropoda; class Insecta; order Hymenoptera; family Platygastridae; genus Platygaster; species Platygaster equestris. The sequence continues at coordinate 3,828 of JAPYZK010003587.1, forward strand.
ATATAAATTGATTTTCATGCACTTCATTTTTTATACATTGTTGAAAAAAAGATGATTAAAAAAAAATCGGAAAGTTTAGAAATTGCCCCAAAAATTACCAAATCCGAATTGAATATCCAAAAACCAGAATTTGATATACAAAAAATCTTCGAATTGGTCGAAAAAGATGTTCCAGGGAAAAAAGCCAGATTTTTGGGGCAATGGCGCGTTATCCACCTGGCAACACTGAAAATGAAACGAACGACACGAGAAGACAGAGTAAAAATATAAACCAACGGAAAAGAAATCGTCTCAGAAAACAACAAATACTAGATGACGAGAAAGAAAATTTTACCTCTTCTGAGGCGCAAAAAAACACAGCACAAACATTGAATTACTTGACAAATTAAAATTCAACAAAATCATTACCGTTGCCCTATAAAAACGAACGATACAGACAACAAAAAGCACGTCGTTCTTGCAACATATTTTTACCATATTTTTGACACTTACCACTCCCTTGGTAAGCATAAACAAAATTATAAAGTTGCGTAAATTTATAAGTACTTTTTAATTTCTTAACAAATAAATAAGCACTTACCATGGTAAATTGTTCGAAATCAGCGTGGACTTGGTTGAGAAAGAAACTCGATTCCAAATTATCCGAAGTCATGTTTGGCTGACCGGAATGTGCCGAAGGACTCGCCGGGGCCGATGGGTTATTGCTGTAACTCAGCGGACTTCCCTGTGGGATCAAAATACGAAATGTTTGTTCAATTACACGAGTTATTTATTGTTATGGAGAAATGATTAAATGAAACGTTGACGCACTTGAACCGTGAGACTAGGCGACGACTGCGGTGATGGCCTGTTTATGGGTTGCGACGTCCTGTAGGAACCAAGGGAACTGAGCTGTGACACAGGCTGCGTTTGCTGTTGCGTCGCTTGAGGCGAATTCTGAAACCAATACTTCACAGCTCAAATTTACTAACTATATATTCCAGCATTTTCCAAGTTTTTGACATTTGCGAATTGAACAGACGAAAATCGCAAGGGCGTAACCAAGATTTTGATAAGGGAGGGACATTTTCTTTTCTGTATACCATTTTCATGAATTTTATACTCAATTTTGGAATTTGAAAGTTTCGGGCTGTTTGGAATTTGGAAATTTTGAGGGATTTCAAGTTCTAGAGATTCTGGAATTTTTGAAATTTCGAAGTTTTGTGATTTGGAAGTTTTAGAATGTTGAAAGTTTTTAAAATTTTCAAGCTTTGGCAGTTTGGAAAGTACTAGAATTTTTGAGTTTTTAAACGTTGTGAAGTTTCGAAAATTTTAAAGTTTTACAGCTTAGAAGATCTGCAAATTTTGGATTTATCAAAGTTTGAAGATGCTGGCAATTTATACAATGTTCTAGAGATTTTGAAAATTTGAAACTTTGAAATTATGAAGTTTTGGAATTTGAAAATTTCGGAAGATCTCAAGTTTAGGAGATTTTGAAATTTGAAAGTCGTCAAGTTTTAGGATATTCCAATTTTAAAAATTTGTGATAGTACTGAAATTTACAAGTTTTAGAAAATTATGAGGTTTCGAAAGTTTCGGAAACTTGTGAAGTTCTGAAATACATATTAAATTTTTTTTTAATAACTTTTGAGAATTCTGAAGTTTTACAGCTTTCAAGTTTCAAAAATTTTGGATGTATCGAAATTTTGGAGATACGAAACTCATGTCTTACCAACTCAGCTATTCTCAAGGTATAATTTTGGAGATATCAACTTTCGAAGTTCGAGAGATTTTGGAATTTTTACTTTTGTGAAATTGTGAAGAATTTTATAAAGTTGTGCAATTCTGAGTTTGTAAGTTTTTGAATGTAAAGAAGTTCGAGAGACTTTGGAATTTTCAATTCTGTGGAATTGTGAAGAATTTTAGAAAATTGTGCAATTTTGAGTTTGTAAGTTTTTGAATGTACAAAGTTCCAGAAACGTTGGATAATTTCCAAGTCTAGAAAAGCTGAAATCCAAGTTTTGATGAATTTGTACGTTTTGGAGAATCTGGAAGCATTTTGACGTTTTCTATAATTTTATAGTTTTAGAAATTTGTCAAGTTTCCACGAAACGTAAAATTTTTGAACTTTTAGGTAAAGAATTACGAAATTCTCAATTTTTGAAAGACTATAAAATTCTGAAGTTTCAGAAGTTTTTACAGTATGAATTAAAGTAACGAAATTTTCTAAACTTGAAAATATTCCATATACAGTCCCAACATTTCGAAATAATGAAATTTCGAAATGTATATGAAAAAATTGCAAATTTTGATTATAAGTTGAATTATATTTCAACACAGGTATATTTGTGTACTTTCGACTTTTTACATAATTATAGCTCAGGATAAAGTATCATAAAAAGCTATGCAATTATCTTTATTTTAAAAACTACAATAAATAATGTAAATCGTGAATATTAAAAATACACAATATCCTGATTTATACACAAATTTTTGAAAACGGCCCCTCCCTTGCCCACCCTTAGTTACGCTCTTGCGAAAATCTGAAATAATTGAATTTCTGGAAATGTGAAAAATTCGAAAACAAATTAAAAAAAAAAAAAGTATTTCGCAGTGAATTAATTATCTATTATCCTTGGGAAATTTCCTATTTTTCGAATATTTACTCGTAACTTTTCCACCCCGCAAATAATACAAAAACAAAAAAAGAAATGTTAAAAAAGATGAAAATTTACATAATTGTCCACGAGCGCGTTGTAATCCGACATGCTGACAGGACTTTGGGGTGTCACGGGACTGTGCGGTTGTTGATAAATGTAATGTTGCGAGCCCAGGGACGTCGCCTGCGAGCCCGTCGTCTGGTGCTGCGAGTACGTGGTTTGCAGATCCGGCTGAGACGTGTGTGTATTGCCGTCCAGCCCCACACTCTGCTTCATTTACAAAAAACAACATGAACAATCTTGCGCCATAGAAACGAAAAACAAGCTACTTCATATACAGAACTCGATATTCTCATAGCCACAATATCGTCGCTATCAACTACTCGTTTCAATGATAATTATTCGACACTGCACAAGCACTTCGTACACCTTCACTTTTCTCGCTTTCAAGGTGGCCATGCACTCTGGGAAACACATTTTTGGATATTTTCTTCTGGCAACAGGATTACCCTAGTAAATTTGATCTTTGTAACAATTTGAAAAGGTTTTTCTTTTTAATAAGGCGAGCTTGCAAAAATTTTATGACATTCAGTTCATTGTGAAAAGTTTTCCAGTTTTCATTTGCACCAATTTCTTCGGAAAATATGAATATAATCTTTTTTTTTACATTTCCTCTGATTTTTCCAAATAATCTAGATACGGTGATAACCCTTTAATTTTCTCATGAAAAATCCCTCCAAAAATAATGGTAAATGATTCGATCATTTGAGAAAGCCACAAAAAATTTTCAATTATAAGCGAGAGAAAGTGAAGGCTGTAATGGAAAAATGAAAAAAAAAAAAGTGTATCAACTAACCTTGCACGTTCGAAGGTACCTAGAGTTAACGGGTACGGATAAATGGGTCTGCAAAATAACAAAAACAAAAAATACTAAAACAAAAGCAACGTAAAAATGACAAATAAAAAGAAATGAAAACAGGTTTTTTGGGGTTTATTGTTGAACCAAAAAAAAAATGTTTTTTCGAAATTGGCAAAAAAACGTGCGTCTTACAGAAATGAAAACAGATAAAAATTGAAAAAATTGTACAAGTAAGCAAAAAAACTGTCTGTCTCAAGCTCAGCGTGAGTATTTTTTTCTTCTATTTGTTACAGAATTATGCAAATTACACTAATTTTGTATAAAAAAACACGAGCAGAACAAACATTCATTTACGTGCATTCTATCGAAATCTACGTCGTAATATCATTCAACAGTGTGTAATCAAATGAATGCAGCATATTGATTGTGACTGTTCATCTACAATGAGACAATAAAATTCTTGGATTTGATTTTGCATTAATTTTAGTCCACACTTTCGTACATCCGACGCGAAAATGGCACAAAGGAAAACAAATTATTATATACTAACTCCTTCAATTTTTAAGGAAATAATTGTATTTGGTGATATAATTATTTTGCAAAATTTAGGGCTATTAAAAAGATATTCAAACATAAAGTTTTTTTATATATAGTATAAATATACAAAGACATGTATTTTTCGATAAAAAATAATACAAAATTGAAGAAAAAATAATTTTCTCGATACATTTATTTCTCTATTCAAAAACACTAATGCAAATACATCGACAAAATTATGATTTTTTGAAATCATTTTTTTATCGATAAAATACATGTCTTTGTATATCTATATGTATATATACATATACAAAAAAAGAAACTTTATTTTAATATCTTCCGAAACGACGAATAAAACTGTCCTCAAATTGAAAAAGTGAAATGTAATATCGCATAATTGCTGTAAATTGGAAAGGAATGGAGTGGGCTAGAAAAAACGGTCATTTCCGCGTCGAGGAAAAAGCTACGAGCCTAAAGTTAAAGTTCTACGAAAGAGGACGACAAGGATATTTACTTGGATGCTTGGCGGGCTGTGATCCTGTGAAAGGGAAAGCCTTCCAGCTTGTGCTAAGCTGGTCGGCGACAAGGTGGTAGGACTGCTCGTTTGAGGACTCTGGAATACACCATCGATACCAACTTTTTCAGCAATAAAAGCTTTTTTATTTTCTTTTATCGGATTTGTTAAATTTAAAATAAGAAAATTAAAAATCTAGCCCAAATCTGAACGTCTACTAAACTCAACAAGTGACAGAAAAAACTGAGTTGCCTTAACAGTTTTATGGAAAGAATATTATTTTTCAAGTTTTTCAACAAAACTCCAATGCTTGGATAATATTATAAGAACGTTTATAAAACCAGTTGGGGAAAATATACTTCGTTTGAAATCTGCTATTCTTATATTTTCAACATAATTTTGGATTTACAAAAAACGATAAATGATCAAATTATTATGAATCAGCGTTGGTATCGGTTTGTATTTTATCGATCGTTTATTTATAAATACAAATATGTATATATTATCATGGTGGAAGAGAGATATATTGATAAGATTTTAATGTAGACAGTGAAAAAAGGCGTAGCCAAGGGTGGGCACGGAAGGTGCTCGGTTAGAATTTGTTTTTTTTCAACTTCTGAAAATTCGTAATTTTTCGAAAATTAAAACAACTGTGAAAAGTACTAGAGTTCCAAAACTTACAAAACATCGATAACTCTAAAATCAACTTCCAACTGAATTCCCAAAATAAAAATCACAAAATTTATAAAACTCAAAAATACTCAAATTCCGTGTAGGATTTTACAAAAATTTTGTACAGAAAAGAAAATGCCCCTCCATGATCAAAATTTTGGCTACGCCCTTGACAGTTAACAAACATTGCAGAGATTATGTATTAGCTGAGTGTCACAGGAAGTAGGAAATGTGAAGTTTGCTGCAATTCCGAAGTTAATTAAATTACCAAATATTACAAAAATAGAAGCTGAGAATCGAGGAAAAAAGATCAATTTAGACATTCGCATAAGTCCAATGTTAGTCAAGTGAGAAATAGCTGACATTTTTGTTGTTTCAAAATTAAAATACGAACAATTTTTCAGTAAATTCAAGACATTATATCTTTATAATTTCGATTAATTATATAATCTCATAAAAATCAAAAAATAACCGTTCCTCTAAAAAAAAACCAAGAACCATCATAAATACCCATAAACCTCAAAACTGTCGATAAATATTTCAAAAAAAAAATTCAAAACAATAATAACACCCCCACCCCCCCTATTATTTCTAACCCATTAAAATCTCCATAAACCCCACAAAAATTTATTCATCCTCACTTTTTCCTGCCAAATATGCCAACGAGATCAAATTAATGCGTAACAACAATATTCATGACATAAAATGCAGCGAATATTTATGTCAGCTTGGTAAGATAAATATTCGCCGTGCACGTTTGTGCTGAAAACGACGAAAATTTTTCAGTGAGTGAAGAGATTATTCACGATTTAGCGCCTGAGAAAATGTTAAAAAGCTTTTGGTGAGCTACTTCGAAAATAATGAGAAGGGCTGAAATCGGCGAAAATCGAGAAGGGCTTACGTTGCTGTAAGGCGAGCCGCTCGAGTGATCTTCCTGGTCCAAGGGAGTGTGCAGGGGCGAAGGAAAATGAACGTTGCTCAAGTCAGGTAGAGATCCAGTGTTATTCCCTATGGGAACCTGCTGCCCCGGTGGTTGCGAGCTGGGGTAAATACTGCAAAAACGTTGCAAATGTCATTTTATCCGATAGTCCTTTCGCTGGGGGTCATTTTGTCGGAAGTAAAGCGGGATGAGTAGACGCTGTGTTTTCTAGAGGTTTTTAGGTCACTGATTACGAACATGTGCGTCGATTTTCCGTAGAGTGGCGCAAACAAAAGTAATTAACAATTTAATTGTTTGAATCGCTATAACTCGAAAACTATCGATTATAGCAAAAAAAGTTGTGTATAAAACTTGCTCAAAATCAAAATTTGAATTTAAAATGTCGTATAAAGATTTGCTCTATCTCTGATAGTTATGGAGATAATCGCCTGTAATCGGCACCAGCCCATAATTGGGCTCCCGAGGAGCGTCGCGCACAGTCGCGCAGCAAGGAGCAGAAATGGGCTCGCGCTTATCACAGGCAATCATCTCCGTAAGCATTGGAGATACAGAAAAACTTTATAGGACTTTTAAGATGTAATTTTTTATTTTGCAAAAGTTTTATGCATAACTTTTTTCGCTATTTTGGATGGTTTATGAGTTATGGCGATTTAAAAAATCAAATTGTTCATCACTTTTGTTTGCACCATTTTACGGGAAATCGACGCACATATTCGTAATCAGCGACCTAAAAACCTCAGAAAACACCGCGTCTACTCATCCCGGTTTTAATTCCTGCAAAATGACCTCAGCGAATGGACTACGATACTTTTTTTTCGATAAGTCGCTTACGAGAGTGTCAATCTCAAGGAGAATCTGACTTTTTGCACAGTTCGACGAAATTTGACTTGTTTCATCGGAAACTTATACCAATCAAAGAAAAAGTTTTGCAAAATTATAATATATCGCGTTTTCAAAGGTTTAAATTTTCTCAATTTATAAAATTCTGTCACCGCAAAATTCACAATAAAAAAAAAAAAAAATCGTCCGGGGTCGAGTTTTCGTCCTTATAGTCTTCGCCTCTGCTAACTTATACCGGACGCAATAATTCATAGAAAAAAGGTGAATTTATTAAAATTATAAATCTCAATTCCAGCATATTATATTCAGAAATTCAGAGTTTAAAAATCAAATGTTAGAAAAACATGAATTAGAATCTGAACTTTTAAAATATGCAAAATCCACTGAAATTTCAAAATGTATCAGAATTTTAGAATTTTGAAAATTTCAATCTTTAACATTGTTGAAAATCCAAAAACTTCCAAAATTTTGTAAATTTTTTGGTGATTTTCAAAAGAATCGAACATTTTCAAATTTTCGAAATCAAAACAACTGAAGAGATTCAAATTTTGAAATTTTAATTTTTTATGCGTGACACAAATAATGGAGTAAAATATATTTAACTTATAAATATTATAAATAAAATAAAATAATTAGTCAAGTAAATAATAGTGAACATAATAATAGTCAAATACAATATAATCATCAATGGTCAACATAATGAAAGTACAATAAAATAATAATAATAACAATAATAAGTTTTTAAATTTTGTTAAAGGTTTGAAGGTTAAAATTTGAAGAAACTAATATTTAAGAATTCAAAAACATGAATTGAAGCATCTAAAAATTTAAGCCTTTCAAGAATAGAAAAATGAAGTAAAAAAACTCTAATATCAGTAGATGCAAATTTCAAGTTCTGGAAATTGACAAGTTCAGAAGACTGCAAAATTAAAACGATCGAAAAGAAAAAAATAATAATAATAATAAATACAGAAAATATAAATCCGAAAATCTTTGAACAAAAAAAAATTCCCTGAACTACAGTAATTCGTAATTGAGACAACATTGACACTCTCAATTCTCAAATCCACAACAAAAATTTTCAAACGAAAAATCTCAAACGAACTTTATTCCTGGCACCCTGGGCATTTCGCAAGAGGATCTCGGTCTCTCGATGAATCCATGATGCAAGTCTCTTTTTTCATTCGATGTGTGTTGATCTGCAATTTCGGAATACTTCAAAATCCACGAAGTACGCACAACACGGAAAGATGATGAAATGAAAATGCTAAAGATTCAACAATACAATAATTGGGTATTGTCAACAAAACCTTATCAAAATACTAAAATATAAATATAAATCGAAAAAGCAGATAAAGAATTCAAGTGACCCAAGTTGAAAAGGGTGAAAATAAAACGTGAGGAATTCTGAATTTATAACACATCAAATTACAACTAAAAAATGAGGAATCACATAATATATATTCCCAAAATTTCCCAACTCAAGTCACTCAGCTATAAAAATTCTCTCATTAATTATAAGACAACAACCAAATTATCCCAAAAACGAGCACATTCAATTTGTTAACTGCAAAGCATAATTTTTCATAAAAGCTCGCAAGGTTCCAAGAAGAAAAATTTGACGATGCACAAAAAAATGTAATCAAACTTGCCAAAGCTCGAATTAAATTCCCGAAGATGAAAAAGTACGCAGACAAATAAAGAATTCAAATTTCGAATAGATCGTATAAAACACACTGAGAGAAATGTAGAATAAAAGACAGCAATAAAGACGAAATAAATTTTTGTTGATGTAACGAAAAAATATTGTCGCATTTCGTATCTGGAATTTTTTTTCAGGGTAGTGAAATATCACGAATAATTCCGAAAATTTTCTAATCGTCCAATAATATGCTCGAAATTCGCGAATTCAAGGAGGTATCACATACAAATTCACGATCTATGTTAATCTGTATTTGTCAAACATTCAATTACGAATCTGAAAAATGTCTCTCAGCGTAATAAAATAAGATGCGGATGCTTGAAAAATGAGTAATATAAGTAAAGAAAAATTGGAAACCGACATGCATCGCTACCTCGCCGATGGTGGTGGTGGTGGTGGTGGTGGTGCATGGACGAGATGGACTGGTGGCAAGCTTCGTTGGCACTCTGGTGCAGAGCCGAGTCGGAGTTGGTTCTCCTCCACGTGTCCGGGAGTGGCGGCGACAGATAAGGCACTCCGCTGTAAGGCGACGTGTCGTGCCTTTTTTCCAGGGGCCGCGACCTCATGGGGCCTACCCCTATGTTTCTACCCCGTTCATTGTTCCGGTACATGCCTTGGTTCTGTTGCTGCATGTCTTCCAGATTGCTCAACGCCGTCTAAAAACCCCCAATTCAACAATAAGTACTTGCCGTGACACTCATTTATCAGTGCACACGAAAAGACAAATACGGCTGCGAGAACAAAATGCAGTGGTTGTGAGATTTACACTCGTAAATCGTGTAAAGAAGCGAAGGCATTTGGGATTCATGTGTCTTTCTATTTCGAAAGAAATTCGGAAATTTTTCAAAATTGTACGAAATATTTCCTTCAAGCTTCTGATGGGAGTCTGAGTTTGAGTTTGATTGGAATTAGTCTTTTCAAGGAAAGATAACACTGTGCGACACATTTTGTCATCTGGGAACGTGATAGCATAAATGGGTTCCTGGTAACCCCCATAGACTACCCCTGAAGGGATTTTTACGGGTTAGCTCGAATAAGGGAGATATAAACAATTATATATTTTTTTTTTTTAAGGCTCTAGAAGCGTCATTTCTTATCCGATTTTGAAAATTCAAAATGATGTAAGCATTTTTCAGTACAATTCTATTTTCAGAGTCAATTCTCAAAAATTTGGATTATTTGTCGAAAATACACATTTGGTGGGAAATAAGCGAAGCGTGACTAATCCAGGGCTCCAACCGCGCGCAATAGGGAGTTGAAAGGCTCGAGCGACTATTGTTCGAGGTCCCAAGGGGCAGGCGCTTATCCTCGCTTCATTAACATACTATTTTCTAATGTTGCCGGGAATTACTTTTTTTTACAATTTTCGTCAATTACAATTAATTCCAAATATTCTAAATTTTGGAAATTTCTATATTCTGTTGATCGAGTTTTCGATTCGACATTAACAAAATTCTGTGGGTCACAATTTTCGTGAATTACGTAAATTATCGTAGTTTCTATTGCTCGATTTTTTTAAATTTAAATTCACTCAGTCTGGATTAGTCACGCTTCGCTTATTTCCCACCAAATTTGTATTTTCGAAAAATAATCCAAATTTTTGAGAATTGACCCTGAAAATAGAAGTGTACTGAAAAATGCTTACATCATTTTGAATTTTCAAAATCGGATTAGAAATGATGCTTCTAGAGCTTTTTATTTTAAAAAAATGTAATTGTTCCTTCGAGCTAACCAGTAAAAATCCCTTCAGGGGTAGTCTATGGGGGTTACCAGGAACCCATCTATGCTATCACTTTCCCAGATGAAAAAAAAAGTTCAAAATTTGTCGAACAGTGTAATCGACTGTTTTGGAGTGAAGTTTCAATCTATCAAGACGAAATT
>JAPYZK010003588.1:0-12213 GCA_030522785.1 Platygaster equestris
ACATTTCTGAAACTCCGAACTTTCCAGACTTCAAAACTTTCAAAATTCCCATATCACTTAAGAAATTTGAAACTTCAAAACTTCGAAACACTAAAATTTCTCAAAACATCAAAACTCTTCGAAATTCTTAAAACCTTCCAAAATTCGCGAATAATGATATTATTGACCCACAAAATAGTCTCAATCGCTGAAAAAACTTTCAGCCGCCTAGCGCCATAACCTAACAACTTGGGGAGCTTTCATAAATAATGTCACGGTTTCATGGGTGGGGGGGAGGGTGTCAGCACATCTGTGACAGTTTGTGACAGGGGGAGGGGGGGTTCTCAATAATGTGACGTCACAACTTTTGACGATACACAATTTTGTGTATTTAATAATTCCATAACATTGTAAAAGACTTTCAAACATTCTACGAAATTCTACAAAATCTACAGAACTTCATAAAAATTATATGAACTACAAAAATTTGGGATTTCCTGATATTATTAAATTTTAAATAAAAATTAAGAAATGTTCGAAAAACTACAAGTATCATAAATAAATCCAAACTCTTGAAACTTGTGAATTAAGTAAAATTTCTAAATTATGCGTATACTAGGATCCATAGTATAATTTGACTTCGAAATTTTTTCAAATCCTGGAATTTCATTAGATTTATTAGCATAGCATTTTTTTAGTATGACACCTACTCTGAGAAAAACTGAAAAGATTACAAAAATAACCCTCTTTGATGTTATAATTTCCCGACGTTATCAAATTAAATTTAATAAACAAAAATATTAGATTGTACCCTTTCAAATTTGTGACGTGACACGAGGAGGGTGGGGGGGAGAGCGCGGGTCACCAAATTCGTGACAGAGGGGGGGACTGGGTCGAAAAAACCCCAAAAAACTGTGACATCATTCACGGAAGCTCCCTCGGACCACCATAACGTGTCGGTGCCTCTGCGAATAACATCGGGGCCATCGGCAATTCGCGATTCCCGATACGATGTAGCGATCGCGGTGATTGGAGTCGGTAATGAGGTATATGAACGCGAGGGCGAAATGGGAAGCGCGAGCGAGAGGAACGCGGAAAGGGACGGCGCAGTCGATAAATCTTAGCGTCAACGAGGGTGTGGTCGAATGCAGCTCCGAATAATCGCGACTTCTCCGGCGGTGGTCGAGCGGTGGTCAAACCTCGTTGTACACGCATGTGTACGTACAGTCCCGGAACGATATGTCCACGTCATAGGCACCGCCGCGGCTTTCAGATGTCAATTCCACGTGGAAAAAGCCCCGGCGCTTTGATTCCTTCATTTTTGGCTTTCCGTTTCTTCGCTCCCTTTTCAACCCTTTTTTACCAGGCGTTTGCATTTCAAAGATTGAAATGAACGGCGCTCAATGGCACGACGAAATACATCGCAGGAAGTCCGGCCATTGGGCAGCGTCGATGGGAAACTGCTTTACGAGACCACCGCAATGTGTTTCCTTTTCTTTCAAGTGCTACTGGATGCGGCGCTCATTATTTATCTTTGTAATGCCCGACAACTGTCGGCGATTTCGGGGGTTTCACACCTTTGTGCACGATGTGCACGACCTTGCGGCACGAAGTGCGCTAGACAGCGCTAGAGCTCGAGTGCCGCTTGACTTATTCGGTTTGGTTTCTGTTTAAGACGAATTTCTGATGTTGAATGAGGTAATTGAAAACGAAAATGTAGAAAAAAATCGATTTTTGTCAGCAGTGAGAATTCGAGAGATCGATTTTCAGCGCCCTCTACAATTATAACATAAATTTTTTGGAAATGTATATCTTTTTAAATATACATCATCTGGAAAAAAATGTTGGACAAAAGTTGCTGGAAATATACTAGTAAACAAGATTGGTAATTATCATGTTTGACGTGGGAGGAATATTTAACGAGATATCTGACTTCGCCGTTAATATTCAATATGGTGGCTGAGATTGTCAAGTGGCGTACACTACCTGTCAAATTTCGTCGAACTTTGGTTCTTTTTGCGATTATTTGGTTGGAATATGATTAATTTATTATTTTTCCACGATTCTGATAGACCGTTATGAAATAATGGAAAATGCGAGGAAATAATATAATTTTTTCTTAGGCCGCAGGATATATCCATACCTTACTTATCCGTATCGGAAGACACCCACCGCGGTCATTATCCACTCCGTAACGACGGTTATTCAATGTGTTTCATAGCTGCGGGTCGCGACAGCTGCGCTTTTCGCGACACGCAACGTGTGAGCGACGAGAAAAACACCTTTCGTCAACCATTGTCAACGGCGGATGCGGGGGATTCATCCTTCCGTGCGGCTTTTTTTTCCTTCCTGTTTTTCGAAACCGAGAAGGCAAGAAGGTTAACGAGTACACGCTATAGTTAGTGTATTCCGAAACAAGTGCAGAAAGGGCGTTACTGATAGATTCGAAATTGCCAAAAAATCCGAAATAAATCTTGTCGTCGTCAATAGCCTCACAAACAGGTTGTTTTCGAAATAATAATAAACCTGATGGTGAACGAAATCACAGGATCAAAGAAATGTCAAACATCGGCCAAAAGGGGGAAAATCCCATATTGGCAAATCAAGATTTCTCTTCAAGTATGAAAAAAATAACCTCCATAAAAATCGTGACAAATTTATGTCACATCGTATAACCCAAGACCGCCGCACGTCTCCGAACTTCCACGCTGCATGGTTTCGTCGTGTCTGAGCCGTGAACATAACGACATGCATGAAGCGTGAAGAGCAGAATGGCACTCACGAGTTATTGCCTCTTTCCGGCGTTTACGTTTTTAGGTGTCCATTACGCGTTCTGCGTGGCTCAACCATCAACTATCGCAAATCTGAATGCATGAAAATGGTTTAGGGGTTCCCAAACTTCGAGACGATTTTGAGCTTTTCGACAGGGGGTTTCAGATCGGGGGTGGAAATTTGTCGGTTCGTCAATTAATAGTATATTGTGCGACTAGTGGGAGAAAGAGGAGATTCCTCGAGCGTGGAGATGGCCTTACGAGCGTAGCGAGTGTGGCAACACACGAGTGGAATCTCCTCTTTCGACCAGTAGTCGCACACAATATTTTATTCAATAACCGCGAGAAATATGTGATTTCGTGACCCTGCTGACATGGGAGCGGGGGGTAAATAATGGGTTACCCGATTGATTGACGCAACTATCGCCATCAGATTTCTAATAAAATACTGGTTGTATCAAATGGCCAACTCAAGCTAGTGACGCCATTTTGAGATCCGGACGGTCTGTCTAGGTATCCGCTCGAAATCTCAAAATGGCGTCACCCGCGTGTTGGCCACTGAAAATTTCGCGATACCCTATATTGTCAAAATGATAACATCTTCCTATTACTTCCCGCATCGTGTTTTCATTTGGTGAAAATCGCTGAGTTAGCTTGTTTCGGATGTAAAACCGTGTAAATTAATGTTAAATGTAATGGAGCAATTATTGCAATAGTTATCAATCACGGAGGTGGTCATAATATCTCCAACCGTGCGTAAACGGTCGCTAAACTGAGCGTGAGTGAGTAAATAGCTATAAATCGCTAAGATGAGCGCATACGTCAACAATCAGATAACCTATTATTTCGTCCACTCTCAGCAGGTCCACGAAATTACTTATTTATCGTGGGAGTTGAGTAATAGTATATTGTGCGACTAGTGGGAGAAGGAGAAGATTCCATGAGCGGGAAATTGCTACACGAGCGTAGCGAGTTGAAGAAGTACTCACTTCTCCCACGGGTTGGTGTATTTATCCCACGTGGTACGTCTACAATCAGGTAATTCATTATTTCCACCACTCTCAGCAAAACCCCGATATTAAATATTCCTCGCGGGCGTTGAATAAAATTCATGAAACTCCCAAAATTCCCGTTTTTTCTAATCACTTCTGGAATCGAAATTCACCCTGGAAGTTATTAGGGTGTGATTCTATTTCCGAATGCTCCTTCCCCGTTTCCAGGGCATGTTTAATGACCTAAGTACAAAAGTCATAAAATAAGTTATAATTTGACGTCTCGTTGCTCAATGTCCTGTATGATCACTCTATGCTCGCTCGACTTGTTACCCCAATCCGACGCTTTAAGGTTTCCTTCATCCCCTCGTCTATCCACGAAATTGGGATACTCCGGCTCTCGCCCCCGCGTCCTCGTGTGCTATACACGTTCACAGTTGCAGTTATATCGCGCGAGATATCCCAGAATACCAATCTCTTATCCGTTTCTCGATAAATTAGTAAGTTACCGCAAAGAGAGATGTCCGCGTTAAGATAAGACGCCTCGAATGGCTTTTGGAGATACGCTTCGTTACGATCGGCGTTCGGAAGAATGTATAAACATCGACTCCTCCAATTTTTATCGTTTGAGAAATGAGTGTGTGAAAGAGATTACGTACATCGAGAGCATTTTTATTTCAAGTTTTTCATTTCTCACAAGTTTGATTAATTAGTCATTCTTAATATGTAAGTTTTTTTAATAACTTATTCGGAATGTATGTGAGTGTGAAATTTTCGTTTCGCAATTTTTAGAAATTTTTAGAATATGGTCCAAGGACTGACCCCCTCCCCCCCTCCCCCACCACACCATTTTTCCTGAAATTTCCAATAATTCCCAAGGCCTGAGAAATAAGTTGCCGTGAAACCGAACTATTTCTTTATTGGACGTGAAGAATCCGAATTCCGAAGATACATATGTTATTCGGGAAGCTCGTTGTCATCGTTCCATTCGCGACGCTTGCACTGGCGAAAAGAGAGCGAGCGCCGATATCTCTCCCTCGTTCGAAATGTTGAGGATCGCGATGAAATATGTACGCCAACGGCGCCCTTTCCCCGTTTACCACCATAAAGGAACGTCATGGCAAATTAATCGCACGACAAGTTAGGAGACGTGTGATTTAATAAAAAGCTTCCCTCCATCCGGGGTGGACCTAGGAATATCCCGTGGAGTAATAAGTTTAGTTTCTGTACGACGAATCATAAAACAGCGTGATACGCGTCCAACGTATATAACCCGGGCGAAAATTCGTCATAATATACACTATGAATCTGAGTGTGCTGAAATAAGACACTTAACTGGACGCATGCTTGTGAACACGTACTTCTCCCACTATGCGGAAAAATACGAGGTGGGAGAAGTGTATGTTTCCAGCATTTTTTGGTTAAAGCATCGTAGTTAACTATGTGTATAGCGAGGAATATATGTGATTGCAGCACTTGCTTTCGTCTCGTGTCGCAAACTTTACATTCTCCAAAAACTACATTATCTAACTAGTTGAGTAATTTACTATTGATCTTTAGTCGTATTTGATACAAACTTCTTCAACAGAGTTAGAGTTAGATTTGTTAATTTAGCATTGGTGATTGGTTGTCGGTATTTCAGCTAACAATAAGTGAGATTGGTTATTACGATAGCAAAAAGATTATATATTTTTTGGGTATGTTTTCTGCCAGTGTGAGTACATGAACGTTACTTGTCAAACTATGTGATTCACTGAAATTCTTGTTGAAAACTTCACACCAGTGCGATTCATCACCAGTGTGTAAACTAGACACTGGGAGCGTTTTTCGCCAGCGTAAGTACGAACATGATCGAGTCAATGTCAACTGGTGCGGTTTTGCGCAAGTGTGAGAACGCACATGAATTTTCTAATGAGAAGGTTGGTCGAAACTACCATTGCGAACTTTACACTTAAAGGGTCCTGCTAGTGTGAGTAGGACTGATTGTAGGGATTGCTTTCGCAATGTGCTTTGGATTGCAGTTATTACGCGTTTTATATCATTTTTTTTATCTGCGATTGAAACGTCAACGAGAGCGGTAAGTCGGCGGGAGAATTGGGCGAGATATGAAAACTGTCGATCTTGATCGATGTTTGGTCATCGATTCTAATCGATTCTTACAGACGTACATATATCGATGTATTTACAAGTATCGATGTTTTTTTCATGTTTGCGAATATTGGTGGTTTTTTAGTGTTTGTGGCGAATATCGATGTTTTTGGCGGTTATGGATGTATTTCTCAGAGCTCGTTGCAAATATCGATGTTTTGTGCACTTGCGATTGCATTTTTATGATGCGAAATTTGGGGTGTTAGAAAAGTAATGCTAACGGTGAAGAAACGCTTGATGACATTTTGGGTCAGACGTTGAACAAGGGGATGAGGAATCAAGACGGTCGTTGGAATTTGGAGCGTGGAACTGGGGAAAAAAGGCTCCTGCGAGAGACATCTAATTCCAATGTGATCGCTCTTGATCGATGTCGCCCGACCTTTCTTCTACGAGAAAGTCATCAAGCTACATCTCTTTCCCTTCGCGCTAGAGCAAAACCGTCCTCGTCATTCAGTCTTTCAATCTTCTTTTCTTCCTGCCATTTTCCTCCGGGAAACTTTTTCCGCGTCTAAAATCTAGGAACTTGAATCAGCCGATTCAGAGATCCTCTTTTCAGAAACTAAAAATTCAAGAGTCAGGTTTTGATGTTAGTTTACCAATTTACCTTATAATTTATCGGTCTTTTTATACTTTAATATAGAAATTTCAGATAGCACTTAATTAAGATGGCCCGTTTTTATTTCGGCAAATTATAGTCCGTCCATCGACTCCCGGATTAG
The DNA here is from genome assembly GCA_030522785.1 of Platygaster equestris. Classification (NCBI taxonomy): domain Eukaryota; kingdom Metazoa; phylum Arthropoda; class Insecta; order Hymenoptera; family Platygastridae; genus Platygaster; species Platygaster equestris. The sequence continues at coordinate 6,610 of JAPYZK010003588.1, forward strand.
ATAAGGACGTATCTCGCTAAAAGGGACAGATAGTCATCTTCGAGCCCGAGACCATATGTGACTCTTCTTATCTTCCCCCTCGAGTCTTCCACGATTCCCCATTGATTTTTCAAGTAAACTATTGGGCAGGATATATGGACGGTAATCGGAGGCGAGCGTGTCCAGCGGAAAGTAAAACAAAAGTTTCATACTGGCTGGGGGTCTCCGCCCTTGGATGAAGGGACGCGTGGATCCCCCGCGTGTAAATTTTCTTACGATTTGGGAAATTCCAACGGTGTACAAATTCACTCATTTTGACATACATTGACGAACACTCAGTCATTTTAAGAACAAAAACTGACCTATTTCAACCCAAGTTCATTTATTTTAACCAGTTTTCTCGAAAGTTCACTTATTTGAACAAACGTTCGCTTACTTAAGTACGTATTTTCTAGTATACTTTGTAATGAAATTAATCGAACAATATAAAAATACATCGAATTTTTCGTTCCACTTGTTTTTCTTTTTATTAGGATTTGTCGCGGTCGGCGTTTAAGGGGATGACAAATCACGGGTGGGTGAAAAAAATAGCCGGGGAGCGAGAGCTTAGGAGATCGACGGCATGAAAAATCCCGCATTGTTCGGTGGCTAAACGCGGACTACTTATATTCGTGTAATGCCGTGTAACATATGAACGTGTATTCGCCGCGCGTGTTCGTGTTTGTTTCTCGTGGCCGAGAGTCCAAAACTGCCGGACGAGGGATTCCCTGCATTTCGTATTCCTCACGCATTGACTTTATCTCCCCACATTTTTATTACATGCCGGAGCAAGAATATGTTTTATTTATATTTCATATTTTGTGCACGCAGTCAAGATAAGGCGGATAAATAAATACCGCGGTCCGCGCCGAAATTCAAAACGTTCACTTGTCCCGGTCTTTGCTCTCGTTAAGTTTGACTTTTTTTCTTTTGAATGGAATTTTTGGAAAATTCGGAAATGGAAATCAGGGTTAGTGTTTTTGGAAACGGAGGTGTATTTACGCTAGAGGGGGGGGGGTTACCCCCCCCCGTTTACGAAATATTACTGATTTTTGTGAAATTATATGAAATCATTATGATCCTTGGAAACCTTGTATTTTCGTATTTCTTGAAAATTGTTATAAATAATTTTCTTATTCATTGCGTGAATTTATTACGCAGTAAATATTATTATATAAATATTGTTTGAATGTGTATGCGCTTTTGAGAATTTGACACATTTTTCATGTTTCGGAGAGTTTTGAAACATTATTTGTAAGGTTGACGTCACACTCTGGTTTACAGGCAACAAGTTTTTAAATGAAAATTCTGTATTTGATTAAAATTGGGTTATTTACTTGTAACCCAAAATGATTTTGAGTGAAAAGTACACATTTCTATTACGAAATTTCGGTATGACGGAAATTTTTCAGTTATTTCTGTTGTTTTGGGGGTTTTAGGCTGAAAACGGTTTGAAATTCAAACAATCGAATTCGATATATCTCGAAGCGCCAAAAGTATCGATTCTAATAGACTGTTGACTGTCGGTTTGTTTTGTTCGGAAAAAATGCCGCGAATCGTGAATAAAGTTATCAAAACGTAATGCTTTTAATCATTTTCGCAACGATTATTTCCGTCTTCATTTACATAACAGCCAGTCACTTGCATCAAGAGCGTGGAAAACGAAAAGCGTATGTGTAAACTATTAATTTTTAAGCGCTTATAAACTTCGCTGACTTCGAGAAGTTCTAGGTTACGTTATATTTACCTGATATGATGAAAGTTTATTATGGCGAAAAAATCAACAATAAATTCAGAAAATAGTTGTCAGTGCAACAGATTAAATGTCTTTTACGTTAAATCACTTTTTTAAATTGTTTGTGGTGAATCATAGTGGTTTTAGGTGAAAATTTTTCAAAAATTTGTGATTTTTTAAATATTTTTATCATAAATAAACAAATGATCATTTGATTAATTTTTCCTAATATTTTCAGATCCGACGAATTCCACCGGATAAAAAACAACTGCCAAAATCCCAAAATGTTCAGGAAACCGAAAGAACCAATTTTCATATCCGACGACGAAGATGAGGAATTTCAACCAAAAAAACCAAAAAAACCTGTGAAACAAATGAATGGAAATCGACAAATGTTCGATTGGGCTTGTTCGTCCAGCAAAATGGAAGAGCAATGGAAAAAACCATCCGAAAAAATGGAAGACCCATCGTTTTCTGTCGATGACAAAAAAATCGACTTGACGGAAAATGGTGACAATAATTATGAAAACCTGAGTAAACGGAAAAGGTTCAAAATGACGCCGAGAGAAATGCACGAGAGATTCGGATATTTGAAACAAAAACCCGTAGTTCAAAAAGTTCCTGAATCGATGAAGCGAAATCAACGAAGTTTGACAATTTCTGGGGTTCCGGTTTTTTTTCCTTTGCCTCCATATCCGTGTCAAATTGCGGTGATGAATATGGTAAATTTTATTCGATTCTGAAACTATTTTTATGTGGGATAGGATTCTTAATTATTAGTGGAAATTTGGAAATTATTGGTATTATTTTGGTAAGGGAAGTTTTGAAAAATTTCTGGAGTTTTGAAGTTTTGGCATTTTGGAAAATTATGAAGTTTGACAATTTTGGAATCCTGAAGTTGTTGAGAATTTCACAGAATTAGTTGTTCATTTTTAGAATTCTTATAGTTTAGAAACTTCAAAGCTCTAGAAATTGTGGAAGTTTCTAAATTTTACAGTTCTTGAGAATTTACAAATTCAAAAGTTGTCAAGTTTCCACATTTTCATTGTTTTGCAGTTTTGAAGCTTTTGAAAAGTTTTCAAGAATTTTATGGAATTAGTGAATTCGAAAGTTTTCAAGTTCCAGCATTTTTTTAGTTTTGAAATTTTTACATTTTTTGAACTTCTGAATTTTTCAATTTCGAAATTTCGAAAGTTCTATAATTTTTACATTTCGAAGAAATATAAAGTTCAGAAGTTTCGGAAGTTTAGAAAATGTGAAAAGTTTTGTAAATTAAAATTTTTTCAGAATTGTGAAGTTTTTCAAAATGTACAGGTTTCAGAATTTTGAAAGTTCTCTAATTTATTATACTCAGCTTCACGAATTTTGTCAATTTTTGAAATCTTTTGGATGTAAAAAATGTTGTTTAACTGTAATTGGGAATTGAATAATTGTCTATTCTATTTTGAACAAATTTACTGTATAAAAATGATCCGAAAATTGGACGGTTAAAAGTTGTTTAATTCGGAAAATGCAAATTGATCATGGCATCATTCAAATTTTCATTTATTGTAACTAATTTCGAGTTTTCATGATCGTCAGATTTAAAATTTTTAATTTGTCTCAATTTAGGATTTTTGAAATTATTCACTTAGTTTTCGATTTTTCTTTCATTTTTGGAACTGAGTTTGAACTAGTCCATTTTTGCATCCATATTTCTATTTTTTCTAATTTTCCAATATTTTTTTTTAGTATCCACTAATTTTTAAATTTCGATATTTATGATCTACATTCATAAAAAATTATTGTTCCAGAATGAAATTATTATTCCTGAACATACTCGTTTTAATTTTGTAACTTTTAAAATATTCCGTCAGTTTTTGTAACTTATGAATTTCGAAATTTTTGTGTAATTTGAATCTATATTTTTTAGTTTATTACATCATACAATTTATAATTCCGAACCTTTTTGAATCAACTGTAAGAAACATTAAATTGCAAAAAATGCACTTCGAAAACTTGGAAAGCAAAAATTTTTGCAGTGATAAAAAATTTTACTTTTTTTTTTCATTTTCCATTTTTTTCATTTCTCACTATGATTTTGAATATGAACATTCGAAAGTTGCTGAACTGATATCATTTAAAATATTTTTTATTAAAAAAATCATATTTCAGTTCTTGAATTTCATCAAAAATCTATAACAATAATTTTTTTTCAGCTGATCAAAGGGTGCATCAAAGAACAAAACTGTCTTCTGGAAAGTCCTACTGGAAGTGGAAAAACTTTGGCGCTTCTCTGCGGAGTTTTGGCGTGGCAGAATTTCTACGAAGGTGAGTCATAATATTATCATCTATTATTTTTTCACTGTTATTATCATATTATTCATTTTATATGTATTTACCATACATTATATGTTTTTATTATATTATTTGCCCACTGTCCGAAAAATCGGTTTTTCGACAATATAAATGAACCAAACCCCCATAAACTAAATTTAGAAAAAATTTTTAGAAGTTCCCCAAAAGTTAACTGCAAATTGAGACCAGTTACAATTCTGTGATTCATAAATTAGCAGAAATCAATTTTGTGGATATTTATTTTTATTATTATTATTTTTTTTTCGAAAAAATATAGCGTTAATTAGAAATAGGTTCTATCAAAAATGATACATCGTAAAATAGTATATAATTGAAAAAAAATAACTAATTACATAAAACATGAAGTCAAGCACGTATAAAAAGCCCCTTAGAAAGTCCCCAAAAACGTCCAAAACTGACCAGAAACCATAAAATGATACCTAAAAACGTATAAAAGTCACTAGATTACACAAGAAGTTGCTAATAATTGAGAAAAATTCACTACAGATATTCAGAAGTCATTAAAACACATAAAAAACAAATCTCATGGTCACTAATCAACCCAAATGGTCACTAGTACGCACAAAAAAAAAACCCAGAAAATCCAAATAATACTATAAAACCGAGAAACATTTATTCTTAACCCCAGAAAGTCCCTAAAACCTCCACAACTATCTAGTAACCTCAAAAAGTAACTATATTGAATAAGAAGTTTAAGTTCCGCAAAATTACGCAAAATACCAAAAGTTCAATTATTATTCATACTCGCAGATACTCGGAACCACCCCCAAACTATCCTAAATCACCGAACATTAGAGACTAAAAATTCCCTCGCGTGTAAATTGTTCGTCAATCTTTTTCTTTTGTTCACTTCGCGTGAAGCAAGTATCGAGCTTGCAGCAAAAACGAAACAAACGCGGGGAAATGAATAAGTACGAAAGTTGGCGATTTTCTTAAATGGGTGAAACTCAATATTTCGTCGCATGGCATTTCGAGGGACATTTTAAATTAAACGCTTGTAAACGTTAACGTCAAATTTGCGTGTCTGATTTTGCCTCGTCTTGCGGAAAGCTGCGGCAATGTCCTGGTCCCAGGAACGAACTGGAACCGCGCACAGCGATTACTTTTCTGAGATAACGAATTCGTCATTCGTTTTGCATATATACGTTCCCCGCGTCTCGTAACACGAACGACATTTTCCTTTAGTGCTCGTTCACTTTATTTTATTTTTTCTGTACTTCTCGAAAAAGTGAATAATTTTTAAAATACAAAGCATCAACAATTATTTTAATAATATAATGTCATATTACTGAGTTATCAATTATTTAGGAAGAAAAGTTGAGTATAAAAAAAAAATAACGAAATTTTGTAACTCTTCTAACAAATTTTCAAAAATCACGGAAATTTAAGTTCATTCAGAAAATTCGAGAAAATCGTACTATTTTCTATTATTTTCCTTTGGTGCTTGTTTACTTTATTTTATTTCTGTACTTCTCGAAAAAGTGACTGATTTT